>JBAGKK010489905.1:0-15919 GCA_037177015.1 Euceroptres primus
TCAAGATGGAAAAAAGAGGGGTTGAACCTGTGTAGAAAACATAACAAACTGTAGAACGCCTGGTTTAAGAACTTAAAGTTCTCTCAGTCCTTTTCCAAATAAAATTTTGACCAGTAATCAACATCTTCAACATCTTTTAACATAAAATGTTCCTTTATAAATCAAAAAAAGGTCCAACAAAAAGAACCCACAAAAATAACAAAGAGGAAAGAAAAATAAGAATGCAACCAACAAAATCCCCTTCCTTCTTTTTTTTATTTCCTTCGCCTTTTTTTCCACAACCATCAAACTACGATAAAGAAACATGCAAATAATAAACATGCATATATATTCTCCAACGTTTCGGCACTCACTGAGCACCTTTATCAAGGAAAAAGACTTTGAGAAACCTGGAAGAACAGAATGCACGACACTCTCTCCTTGATACCCAAGACTCAAATGAGGGTCAAAAGAGAAATCCATTACACACGCACCTATCTATCATAAACACTCAGAAAAAGAGAAAGTGAAAGGAAATCAAAAACTTATCAAATCCCACAGTTAAATATATGGAAGGAACATAAGAAACATAAAGGAAAGGAACATAAAGGAAAATTTTATGGTATTTGTCCAAATTTGGTGGATGGATTCTTGGGTTTTCTTTCAAGAGGTACTGAGGCATTCAGAAGGGTTAGTGAAGGTGATGAGAGAAGGAGAAAATTTATGGCAATACTATATATTAGAAAAAAATTATATTTACCTGCGGGATTTCATAAGTTTTTGATTTTCTTTTACTGTCCCTTTTCCTGAGTGTTTATGATGGATAGGTGCGGGTGTAATGGATTTATCTTTTGACTCTCATTTGAGTCTTGGGTATCAAGGAGAAAGTGTCGTGCTTTCTGTTGTTCCCGATTTCTCAAAGTCTTTTTCCTTGATAAGGATGCGGGGTGAGTGCCGAAACGTTGGAGAATATATATATGCATGTTTATTATTTGCATGTTTCTTTATTGTAGTTTGATGGTTGTGGAAAAAAAGGCGAAAGAAATAAAAAAAGAAGGAAGGGGAGTTGGTTGGTTGCCTTCTCATTTTTCTTTCCTCTTTTTTATTTATGTGGGTTCTTTTTGTTGCACCTTTCTTTGATTTTTAAAGGAATATTTTATGGTATTTGTCCAAATTTGGTCGATGGATTCTTGGGTTTTTTTCCAAGAGTTTTACATATTAACTTGATTATTGGACGTTAAATAGGATTTTAAATTTGATTTTAATTTAAGTTAAATTTCCTTAATTTTAATAATGCCCCATTAACTTACTTGCGGAATTTTCATAATTTTTGACTTCACAATTACTACCTTAAATGCATTAATCAAAATATATACAGCCCGACCCCTCCAACTGCAGCATTACAATTGGAGGGAGTCTTCCGATCGAAATCCACTTCCAAGAATTATCGCTGCTTTTCCCGATCCCACAGTTCTCTCTTCGCCCCTCTCAAAAGGGGGTCAAAGAGGTTCAACGCCCGTTGGAACAGTTCTTAGCGTTTTTAAAGAATTTCAAAAACTTCCACAATTGTTTTTTCACTATTTGGGAGCTTGGGGGTTGTGGTTAAAAATTAAAGCAACAGTTTTTTTAGGACGCTCATGTGCATGTACATTCCCTCACTCCTCCACTGAGCATGTCCTCGATAAAAGAAATTTGTCGGTATATTTTTTCTACTCTTCTTCAACCTCATTGTATCCGAATTTATCTGAAATTACCAAAAAATTTCAAAGAAGTCACCAAAAATTTCGATGAAGCTAAATTTCTCTTTACCAACTCTAGGGATCACTAAAAGTCCCTGGCTAGCTATGTGCCCATTTAAGAAAAAAATCCACAAAACGAAGTATTTTCAAAAACATTCCTTGGTACAGTTTTTAAAAAAGTATAGTCACTGGAGTGATTAGGGAACATGGTCAAATCTGTTTTAGACAGCCATGATCTGAAATCCTACACAAAATGAGGATTTTAAGGGTTGGGACAAGCCCGCACTTGGCAAGCCGTGCCAGACAATCTTTTTTTAAAGGCAATGTCTTCCCAGGTCATCTCTTCTCATCTCAAAGTCCTCGGCCGTCTATACCCAAAACTAAACGATAAAATATAAAGTCCACACATAAGAGGCAAATATGAGTATTTCTACCCAGCCAAATGGCTTTCCTTGGGAAAATCTTCACAGCAAAACGTCTTCCCTAGGCAAATCTTCTCACTTAAAACTACATTCTACTCGACAAGTCACCTCAGGGCACTTTTCCCCAATGTAAATAAAAAGTCCCTACAATAAGAGCAATCGGGCATGTCTCCCCCGGACATCTCTTCCTAACTCGAAAATAGTGTTCCAAGGTGGAAGGCAGCTTCGGACAAGTCCTCCCAGGGCATGTCTCCCCCGGAAATCTGTTCCCAACACGAAATTAAAGTACTGAGGTCGAAGGAATCTTCGGACATGTCCTACTAGGGCATGTCTCCCCCGGAAAGTTCTCCCAGGGTATGCCTCATCCGGGTATCTCTTTTAAATATTTTTCATTTTGTAAACTCTAATGGTAACAATTTATTTGTCATCATATTTCTTTGAATAACCATAAATTTAATTCGAAGGATTTTCGCAAAAATTTCAAATCGCTTATGACTGAATCCATTTCGAATCAGACCGGCTGACTAACTTCAAGTCGCAGAATTTTTTACCGATGAAAAGTGACATTTCTCAAAGGAAATAAGAAAATACCGTATTTTTATTTATTTTCGGACAAACTGACACCATTTTGTTAATTTATTTAACCTTTTTGAAAATTTTCTATGAATGTAGACGTAAAGCAGAAAGCCTTACAACAATCAAAAGGAATATTTGATTATCATAATTAGAAGAAGATGCCGCATTTTTAAAGAAAATTTAACCGAATTTTTTTAAAAGTTGCATCTGGAATGGAAATTCGAATAATTTTGTGAAAAATATTTTTTTTTTCCAAATCCGAAAAATAAGGGATACTCTTATTTTCTTTGAGAAATAAAATATTTCATCCGTAAAAAAATCTACGACTTGAAGTTAGTCAGCCAAATTGATTTTGTAACCTGGGATTTCTATTGTTTCGATGTCAATTGAAAGTTGTCATGCAGAACATAGGTGTCCATTTTAGAAGGTCATTGTGCCAAATTAAGACAGTTGGTGCAAACTGTGTGACCACAAGGCAACATAATCTTTTCGCTGATTCCTTTTCTGCAAGAATCGCAGACTCTGCAATTGTTAGCTGTAGAAACAAAAGATGTAAAATATAGCTAATTGTGGAAGTTTTGTAAGGTTTCGTAGGCGAAACCCTTATAATATTATTCATAAAGTGAATGATATGAAGTACATGAAAACTACACAGAAATATATTCGTATTCACGTACATGCATTAGGGTACATCGAGAAATACCTTTTTTCGAAATTGATGTCGAGGCCACAGCGGCCTCGAAAATTAAAAAAAATCGGTTAAAAACGCCTAGTAGGTAGGCAATTTGTTTTCACGCATCTGGCCACTTCCGGAGGTGTCAACGGTGATAAAAGGTCATAAGAAGGCCACTTAGACATAAAAAAATACTTACGACAAATGTACAATCAGATATAAACTCAATTTTATAGTGTAAAAAACGTATAGAAATTAGGTATTTATACGAAAATGTTGAAGTTGCCAAATGAACCGTTGGTCACAGCGGCGGACGATAAGAGGGAGTGGGCGACGGCGGGAAGTGATACTATAGGGGGGTAGCGTCGAGCCCCCCTCCCTCTCCTTCCCGGGCCACACGGCTGACTCCCGCCTCTCCCTACGGCACTGCAGCCACAGCGCGTTCGCTTGTTCAAACTTTTCGAGAGAGCTTTGGTGTCGATTACTGGTTTTCACTTCGTTGTCGTTGTTTTAACGTCTTCCCACTTACATCTTCTTGCCATCATGGCTCTGGTTGTCAGTAGGGCAGAGAGAAAATGCGAAATCGTGGGTCATCCCTGTGATTTCGATGGACGAACACTTCCCACAACAGAGGATGTTGTCAGGTGCTTACTACACTTCGGTGTGAGCTAATGGAAGGCCAGGAAAATAGGAAACAGCCAGCCATTAATGACGTAGCTCGTGTTGTTGCCGAACAACTAGAGAAACTGTGGATAAGGGCATCAATTGCTACAATGCCTGTAAAATCATTTCAGGACAAAAATAGAAAGGTAAACTAATCATACCTCGCCATAAATGGTTACTCACGTTTAAAAAGGAAATCTACTGCCTTTCTCAAACTGAAACATAAATTTCTTTCTAAAGCAAATATTATATTTGAAGTTGCAGCATGCCGGTGTAACCGTTCTAACACAGTACTCTGCAGGTTTCCTCCTGAGTGCAAAATCCCTTCAAGGGAACACGCTTTCATTACTGTCCAGAGGGGTCCTCGCCTAATGGCAATAGGCTCAGTTGACCAAGTTGTAACAATAATGCTGGACCGTAAACAACAGAGATTGTCTCGACAAGAGGCCTGCAAGGTCCCGCAAAGATTTACCAAAAAACAGGACTAAAGCAGATTTTTCTTCAGTTAACTAATAGGTAACTTCCTCATAGTTGGTTGGGCAGGCAGTAGGTGGGATTCAATGAGTAGCCACCTCCACGTGGTGAATCCTGGGTCTTCGTTGAATGTACACGCGAAGAGCAGAGAGCCACTTAGACGTGAATTGTCCTCAAATTTAGGTCTATTATACCCCTGGCTGGTGGTTTTAGATAGGGGTATCTGTTTGTCCAAAGTTTTCTTTTGTGCTAAGGTGGTCTCCTTCGGACCTTCTATCACCGTTAACAGCCGCAGAAGTGGCCAGAACCGTGCAAACAAATTTCCTACCTACCAGGCGTTTTTAATCGATTTTTTCAATTTTCGAGGCCACTGTGGGGGGATATCAATTTCGAAAAAAGGTGTTTTTTAATTTACACTAATATATATATATAAAAAAACACTTTTGGTTTTTTTAGGAGCGAAAGGCAAATAACGGTAGTTTCTGCGATTGTAGAAGGCAGATTTTTTTAAATTTTAAACAATATTTAGAAGTGGCGCATCGTCTTTGAACTTTGTTATTGCAAAAGCTGGAAAGTTCGGTGAGTGAAGAGTCGATCGTAAAAGTGCAACCTCAGTTGTTTTCATCGATTTGTTTCATCGATTAACAGGATTAGTTAGCGTCCCCGCCCAGCCTGACTAGACTCGGCGTAATCGTGTTCAGGTCAAAAGTCGGGTATAATTTCTCAGAATCGGTACAATTTATGTTCGGTAAAATTGTTTTTTGTTATAATATAGGCAATTTCTATTATTTTCATAATTTCATTTAAATGTATTATAATAATCTTACATAAAATGTTGAAATAAGTAATGCATCTAATTTTAATATTATTAAAGGCATTTTTTCCTGGTTGCGACAAAAAATCTTTAAAACAATCCTTCGAAGAGTTTATTTTTCGACAAGACCCCTGAAATGATGTACACGTAATCTGTAATTATTAATTAATGTGTACATTTATATTAATAATTACTAATTTATGATATAAATTATTATTAACCATTCCTTTTATATTAAGCGATTTCTCAATAATTTAATTTTATAAAAATCTTAATAACAATTTATGTTTTAAATAGTATTTATTAACAATTAATAAATAAATACTAAATATTTTAAAATATATTTTTAATAATATTTAATATTTTTCAACAATTTATAAACAGTAATATATTTTTAATCATATTTCATATTTATTAACAATTAATAAATAATTAATAAATATTTTCAAATTTATTTTTAATAATATTTAATATTTGTTAACAATTTATAAATAAATATTAAATATTTTCAATGTGTGCCAGGGAGGCACACAGGTTCGTCGTTGGAATAATCATCCACGTATACACAACGCGAGGGATTGTACCGTCTACGAGCTATGAATTTTGTACCTTCGCCGGGTAGCGGGTAGGGCCGTAAACGAACACACCGAGCGCTGCGGTAGCTAGTGGAGTGAACATCGTTGCGCGACGTGGCCATCGTCGCCATTCAAGTCTGGAGCTTCGAAGCGGCCAAGTGTTTCTACCGTTTCCGTGTGGTTTTTTTGGACGCTGATCGCTAAAGATGCACTCCTGCGGCCTGAGTTGCTTCCGTGGTGGACGCCGCATTTGTTCTACAGGTACTGGTTGCCTCGCGGTCTTTTTATGTATTAAGATAAATTAAATATTTCACGACCACGCTCCTAAAGCGAGGTTTGTGTTATGCAATACCACTCGCGTGTTAAAAGTCGAGTCATCCAGTAGATTAAATTTCTTTAAAATATCGAGTTTAATAAAACGCTAATTTAGAGTCAGTATTAGTTTAATTTAACGTCTTATGCTATCATAATTCTGTCACTGGCATGGTTGGTCACGACGGTCGTGCTAGGTTATGGCGGCGTGGCGCGACGCCACATTGAACAAATTGTATTCGACCAAACTGTAATTTGTTAATAATTTGTTAATAAATAAATAATTTGTTAATAAAATCACATTATTTAGTTAGGGGAATCAGGTTTTAATTCCAATGGCGTTTTGATTAAATTTTATTTGTTGCTCGAAAGTGTGGTTTAGTCATTTCCTTTCTTTTTAAACTCCTTTTGGTACTTCTGGGAGCACGAAAAGTACCTGGCGCTCAGCAGAGTAGTTAATTAACCTCGTGTATATCATAAATTTTCTGCGTGTATGGGAATAAATTTTTTTGTAAAACATGAAATTTAATAAATTTTAATTTAATAACTTATTTGCAAAAAATAAATTAATTAAAATAAAATAATCTATGACGGAAAATAATAAGTTATAAATGGCGCCCAACGTGGGGCCCGAGTAACGCTAGGGTGATCACATCACCGCTTTCTCTTTTGAATGACTCACGCGAGTTATTGATCGCCTCATGTCTTGAATCCCAAGGTGAAACCCGGCCTTGGTAAAATTGAATAGGGTTTTATCAGTGAATTATATACGGTGTATTTGAAATTTGAGGCAAGGATTTTTGTTCTCGGAAATTAAATGTTGTTCGACATGGAATTTCGGAAATATGGAATTAAAGTGTTTCCTTAATAATTAAAAATACTTTCGATCTTTGAACTTTAAGAATATCAAATAAAATATTTGACTTTGAAAATTTAATTTGTTTAGATTTTGGATTTTTGGAAATTAACGATGTAAAATTTGACCTTGTATTAATTCTAAAATTGCAGCATCTTTTAACGGTTTTCTGAATTTTTAAATCTCAAGATATACTCTCAAAAAAAAATACATTGAGATAAAAATTTAACCGTTAATTTCAAAACCAAATAAATTAACGGTTTTCTGGACCAAAAATTATCAATCTTGAATTTGATCTATGTCCTCCAAGATAAAAATTGAAAAATTTTTAATTTCAAAATTACTCGAATCCATGTGGCAATAAAATTTTGCTCAAGGTCAAATTAGGTTGTCTCGAGTTTCAACATCGTAATTTTGAGATATTGTGATTTTGGGTAACTGGTGGGTCTTTTATCTCAGTCACCCAGTACATTATCCGAATATATAACGGGTCTTTATTATTGTATATGTAGATTCGTATTGTTTTTAAATGCTATCGTTTCTATTGCGCATTCGATTGCTGCATCTATTTTAGTCACCCTGAACTTAATGAGCAAAGTTTGACCCCGAAAATAAAATTGGCGTACTCAAGACGAATTATTCTTAATTTCTATTAAGTCTTATCGGTAAATATTTAATATAATGTTAAGTTTGAAAATGGCTGCATATCAATTGGTTTAATTCAGTAATATTACAGTAAATTCTTTGGTAACCCGGCGATCGCTGCGACAATGAACCATACATCGGCGTACGCAGGAGCGGGATCATTCGTCCCTGAATTTCAAACAGTTTTGAGGCCTGCTGTCTCTACTCGCACTCATGTATCGCAAGTTTCTGCGATAAATCGCTGGTTATTTCACGGATTCTCTATTCCAAGTGCCTAACTTGGATACTGATTTGAATGCAGGCTATTTTCCTGACAATTCAATAGGAACTGATTGTCTCGCATCTGGTGTTCCTGACCTTTAGGGCCATTGTACATGGTCATATGTAAAAGCAGGGGTAGTAACGTCAGTGAAGATGTTCCCCTCAAATCAGTATTCGCGTAAATATATTCACAGGCTTCAGTTTAAAGCTGTCAATTCAATTCTCTGTAAACTCGACAATTCCGTCGCAAGTAAATTTTGACAAGTTAATGTCCGACGTGAATAATAGTCGTCATTGCTGTTTACATTCGACTAATGACAGCACACTTGTTCAACCAGCTAATCGCGCGATGCCCGATTTCTACCCAGTTTCCTCTTTGATGGCGAGATTAAACTAGGTTGCTACTGATCAACCTAACCTAGGAACACCAGTTACTAACGTCACTTCGATTTCCACATCGGTTCCTTTCTCTTCCGATTTTGTGAATAAAAAATTTCAGGGGCCAACTTTAAATCAAGCTGTCTCGATCGAGCCTAGTTCCAACCCAGCTTTCGCCAGAATGCCTAGTCGAAGCGTAGTTACAACAATTGTTTCAAACCCGGCCCTAGAGGGTCCCTGGCTAGGCAATAACTCGGAACTGGTAACACCGGTTACCAGTTCTTCGTCAAATGTCCCCTCGTTTGAATCAACTTGGCTGCTCCAACAGGAGGCGAGCCCCGAGATAATAAAGCAGTTTAGTACAACTTCAGATCTATCTCAACCAGTGAGGCAACAGAATTACTCACAGGTATCAAATCAAATCCCGTTACAGGCCAAATCGAGTCTGTTAGATTTTTCAAGTCATCTTTCGGTCGAAGAAATCTCAAATCGTTTCAATGACAATGAGTCTTCGAATTTAATGACCTTCCTAAATCACCCTGGGAGTTCGAATCTTTGTTTTCAACATTTCGAGAAACCGACTTTCCAGTCGAAAAAATCGATAATTTCTAATACTGACGAGACAAAAGAGTCGGGTTTCAAATTCAAGAAACTGGAAAAAATCTTGGCTGAGCTTTTAGATCAAGGCAGTTCGAGTAGTGTTAACGAGAATTTAAAATCGGATAAATCGGAAAACTTAATCTCGAATAATGAATTCGCGTCGGATGCGACTAAAGATCCCAAATCTTTTCGTCGTAAGGTCTCAAATAAAAATAAAATTCGGATTCTAAGGGAATCTAGAGTTCAGCCGTATTGCTTATATTTTTATTACGGTGAAGTCTATCACGTCTGGAAAATTCGTAAAACATTCGGGGCTGAGTACAGCCACGATCGGGAAAAATTTGGCCGCATTAAACAGATGTGTGCCTCTTATTACTGTCAGGGCAATCAATAGAGGAGAGCTGACTCAGGGTCAATGCTCCTCCTCTCGTCCCTCTGACGACTCTGTCAATTAATCCCACAGTACCTGACTTGATTTCGCCTGATTTGACTTCATCTTACTTGACTAAATCTGAACTGACTGAACCAGGGTAGACGGAATCTCCATATCGAATCCCGTTTGCCGGGATTTGACGTTGGGGTTCGAAACTCGTTCGATCCCACATTTAACTTCCTCTAAATTATTATGCGAGTTGGGTTGCGTGATTCCACCAACTTCGCAGAATCTACCGATTCTGGGTTTGGTATGTTCCAGTTTTCAGAACGTGATCAATTCTCTACATCGCTCCTCTACCGATCCACCACTTAGGTGGGTATTTAGGATTCTTTGAGCGACGGCGACTCAATTGACAATTCTTTACGTCGCTCCTTTACCGATCCTCCACTTAGGATGGGTATTTCGGATTCTTTGAGCGACGGTGACTCAATTGACCATTCAGCTCAGGAGACTAACCGTGATTCCTCTGGTGGATTGAGTACCAGTAGTAAACCCTTCATCATATTCGAGATAGGGGTGTCGCAATTCATTCTTTAGTGGACACGGGCTCAAATTTTATTATGGCAGGCTCAATAGGTGCTCAAGTAATTGAGTTAGGAGATAATTAACTTTGACTCTATGTTATCTCCATGATTTAACCTAACTTGACCAACCCTGGCTAGGCAATAACTCGGAACTGGTAACACCGGTTACCAGTTCTCCATCAAATGTCCCCTCGATTAAATCAATTATGCGATTTGGGTTGCGTGATTCCACCCACTTCGCACAATCAACTGATTCTGGGTTTAGAGTGTTCCAATTCCCAGAACATGAGCAATTCTCTACGTCGCTTCTCTACCGATCCACCACTTAGGTTGGGTATTTCGGATTCTTTGAGCGTCGGGGATTCAATTGACTATTCAACTCAGGAGACTAACCGTGATTCCTCTGGTGGATTAAGTACCAGTAGTAAACCCTTCATCATGATCGAGATAGGGGGTATCGCAATTCATCATTTAGTGCACACGGACTCCTATTTAACTAGGTCAGGCTCTTTAGGTTCTCAAATAATTGAGTTAGGAGATAGATAACTTTGACTCGATTTTATCTCCTTGATTTGACCTAACTTGACCAACCCTGGCTTATTGTATTTCTTCAAATTGAGTCGACAACCTTGGTGGACCTTTGTAGTTAAGGCATCTAATTCTCTTCAACTTTAAACTAACCTCTAATATGTGTTACTCGATTCAAGTTGGCGTCAAATTTCGGAAACCGAAGCTTGCGTTCTGAGCTTACTCTTTGCAGATAAATTTAAAGTCGTGATTCACGCGAAGGACCGGCATTTATGGCGGGCTGACGAGCCAATCATAAAAATCGCGTTTAGCCCAGCGTATGAAACCGATCCCGGATTTTGTGATGGCATTGCATTGCTTTTAGAATCGTAAAAGCAAAGGTTATTCAAAGGCTTGAGGAGTATTATACTTCCACAATCGTACTTCTTTTCCTTGAATAAGAACTCTATCAACGTCGAGTTCAATCTTTAATCTCAATATAAAATAAAAATTTAAAGGGGCTTTTCTGAAAATAATATTCGCAGTCCTCTAAGAGGGGGGTGGAGTTGTCTCAAATTGATGCCAATCGGCAATTTATTCATCGTTAAGTCAACTATTAAATCTCACACTCCAGAAAAACATACACTCCTGATAGCGTGAATCGGTCGGTCCAAACCGTTTATAAGGACCCCAAAAGTTCATCTCAGATTTTTTTTGTCATTCCTCCCTCGTGTGAAAATTTGAATTCTCGTTGCGTACTTGTAACTTAATTCTCGCGAGGTCAACTCACGCAGTTAGTTGTTTGCTGGTCGAAATGTAAGTTTCTAATTCGATCGCATTCGGACAAACGGTCGGAGCTGTACTAGCTAAGTGACTTTTGTCTCTCAATTCTCCCTGTAAATAACCCCTTTCTTTTCTTTTCTTGTATGAATCCTTAGTCGAGGGGGTTAAAGTACCCCGATAAATAAAATTAATCAATTACTTTCTAATTGGCATTCAAATCTACTTGCCTGTCCTTTTAATATTAACTGTATCTCTAGTATGTAGAGCTAAGTTCATCAAGCAGTACTAGTGGAAAAGATTTAAGAAAATTTGAAATCAGGTAATTAGCCAATCCTAACAAGGTTGTTGAATTAATTCTTTAGCGAGTTATACTTAAAGTAGAAGAAAGCTAAGGAAATCCAACCAGCCTAGTTGCTGTAGTCAAAGCAACTCACTGACTTTAATTAGTTGTCGGTCGTGACACATAGTCACGTAAAATTTGAATTTTGTTGTGTTTGAAGTCAGTTTTATTTTCTTTACTGCTAAAAATAAAGCTCCAGGCTCGAATAAATTCGAGTCCTGTAAACTCGAGTTGACAGGTCGGGTGGTTGTACCCAGTGGACCTGTCAACTGACACATCTTCTTTGTTTTTAATAAATAAAATGTAGTAAATCACCTGTCAAGGTGGGGAATTGCCGCACTGTAAATACGTGGAAGTTAGGTCTCCAAGTTCTCGTCTCGTACCAGCCAGAGTCAGAATTACACTTGTTAGTTAACTCACTGACTTGATATTCTTATTTTCATGACAAGGGTCGTTGACCCTCATTAGATCAACAGCTGAGCTCAGTTTATGGGAGTCACGAACACCAAAACATCTCGGCACTAAAGGACGTCACGTGGTGGACCGCTGCAGGAAGGCACACTGGTTCGTCGATGGAATAATCACCCACGTATACACCATGGAAGTGATTCCCGTGGTGTTCAAGAGCGTGGGTGATAACACCATGAAATCCGGTGGCGTTTCGGATTTCGACCGATGATCGAGCTGACAGTGCAGCAGACGACTAGCGCTGTCTCGGCACAATAGGTACCGGCGTTACCTACGTGCGGAATTGTAGCGCCTACGGGTTATGAATTTTGGTTCTTGCGCGGGGTAGTAGGTGGTGCCGTAGATGAACACACGGAGCGCTGCGGTAGCCACGGGAGCGAACTTCGTTGTGCGGCGTGGCGATCGTCGCCATTCAAGTCTGGAGCTTCGAGCGGCTGACTGGTATACCGTTTCCGTGTGGTTTTTTTCTGACGCTCATCGGTTGGACCTTGCACACCTGCGGCCGGGGATGTTCTCGAGGCGAACGCAGAATCTGCAGCCTAGGTACTAATTGCCATGGTCTTTTTCTTTGATTGATTTAAACTGAATATTTACGACCACGCTCCTAAAGCGGGGATTGCGTTTGCAATCCCACTTGCGTTCAAAGTCGAGTCAATTTCGTTAAATTCTAGCATTTTAATAAGTACTAATGTAGACTCAGTGTTAGGCTATAATTAAACGCTTATTTCTGTAGTAATTCTGTCTCTGTCATGGTCGGCCACGACCGTCGTGACAGGTTATGTCGGCGTGGCGAGACGCCACATTGTAACAAAAATTGTATTCGACCAAACGTGAAATCTAACATTATTGATTAGGGGAAGCGGTTTAAATCCCATTAATTGTTTATTAAATACTTTTGTAGCTCGAAAGTGGGTGGTTTTCTCATTTTAGCGTTGCTCCTTTCTATGACTTTCTATTTCTATGACTGGAAAATTACCAGTTATAATATATACATATACACGTATATGAAAAAACAGTAAACTCAATTGTACTTTTTATGTAGCAAAAAACATCGTAAGGTTTTTCGCTTTTTTCAATGTATTTTTTTTGGCGGAATTTTGTTAGAAGAATTGTAGCATAATTGCATAATTCGGATTTGGTTGTGTATTTAGATTTTGCTTCTAACCAGAGAGTTAAGAAATCTTATTGAGCTTTTTGTGCCATTTTATAGAAATTAAAAATCGTATATTCTTTGAAGAGACTAGTGTATAAACTTCCTTAATTGGGACTCATTTTTGATACTTGTTCACTGCTCACATAAGCCAAACATAACCAATCAATAATAACTTTACCAGTCACTGGTACATATGAACGTCTGACTCAGTCTGACTTTTTCTGCAACGTGCACCGACAGGTTTTTGTTAACTCATAATATAGAGTATTTTTCTACCAACTTTAAAAAACTTTTAAGTCCACACGACTGTAGTAGTAGCAATCCCGACTGTAGCAATCCCGACGCATCGCGCGGTGGTTCACTACTGGCGCGCCTGGTGGGTGCTGGTTGGCAATGTTGCATTCAATACACTTAATACAACATATGTTAAAATTGTAATCATCTGCAGTTAGCCTATAAAAATAAGTTTCTAGAGTAAGTGTTATTCCGTCATCATCAGGTATCACATCATAATACTTTAAAGTACCTAGCACAATCTTTTCATCGGCAAAACGCGTTTGCAACATTTCAGCAGTTTTAGTGCAATCGTCTTTCGTACTAAGGAAAACAATAGTTTCTGTAAACGTTTCTTTTGTCCATTGATACAAAGCTTTCGCTATTTGGATTTGATCTTTCGATGTTCTTTCTAGACTAGTCTGTGCCACTTGATGCTTTAGGTTTTCATCAATTCCATCGCATGGTCCTTTCCCATGGGCAGAATTACAAAAATACCATTCTGCAGGAATACTTAAGTCATTTTTGTGATGACGCAGATTTAAAAAGTTGTACCTATTCTTAAAGTGTTGCCCTGCACCGTACGAAATGTAAATAATTTCTGTCATTTCTGTTGGATCGAACTCAGTTTTCAAATAATTCATGACGATCTTCTGATACTCATAAAATGCGACTGTATCGTGGCTCAAATTGTCAGATATTATAGCTGTGCTACGATGCTTTAGTTAACCCATTACTTTGAAACACACTACCACAGTGAAAATCGAACACTGAACGTTGTTCCAAAGTGGGCTTGAGCAGAATTTTGAACTACGTATACAAAGTTTTGAGCAAAATCAAACATTATAAGAAATTGTCCTGGTTGTAAAATTTTTGAGATCCTTGAGAAATGAAGATTGCTCTTTTGCGATAAAATCGTGCGCTTTAGGTTTCAACAAACGATCGCAAAGGTTGTCAATAAATTCATCGCTGTTTGGAACCTCAGTCTTCAGTCTGAATTCATCGCTGTTTGCAACCTCAGTCTTCAGTCTGAGGTTGCATCTATCAGTCTCCTGCTAGGCGTGAAATTCCACCTTATTAATGAAATGTTTGTTAAATACTGTTTCTAGATGATTTTTAATCACTTCATTAGGATTGATTCATTCATGAAGATGGCAAGCAGGAGTAGGAACGTTGCACATTATGCATTGCAAACAGTTTTTATAAGTATTAAGAGGTAAATCAGTACCTTCAGTTGGATTTTCTAAATTTATTGGCAAACAGAATTAGATTTACGTTCTCATGACGTATGCCGACACAAAGGAACAATTTTAATAAATTATTTATTATTATTATTTATTATTATGTATTATTATTTATTATTTTATTAAATTTTATTATATTGAATATAAAAACTTGAGTTAAAATTTTTAATGAATGGGAAAATTAATGAAATTTCTACATCAAAAATTTAAAAAATAATTCTAATTATATAAAATTAAATAGAAAACGGCAATCTTAAATTCGAAATATTGTCAAAACCACATTCAAAAGGAGTTAATTTATTTCGTAATTTTAATTTTTTTTTGACAAATTAAAATTTAAAAATAATAAAATTATTCTCATAAAAAATAATATATTTATTAAAATTAATAATAAAATTTTTTATATTAAAATAATTTAAATTTTTTATTGGAAAGAAAATGTCATGTAATGTAATGTACACAGTGTGTGTACCACTAGCTCCAGCGAGAACGCAATGAGGAGGTCGAACTTGAGAAAATTTAGAAAAACAAATTTTAATATCAGGATATTGTATTTAAAATTTTTCGTACAATTCAGAAAGATTACAAGGTTTCAGTCTTTTCTAAACAAGTTTAAGTTTTCCATCTTCCATTTTTACCGACACGAAGTCCTTCATACCAGGTAAGAGACGACTATTTTCATCATTTTCATAAAAAGATTTAATAAGTCTTTAGGTTTCGGCAGCTAATTTTTCCCCCTTACTTTTGGATTTGATGACGTCAAAATTCTATGAGATTTTTCGCTTTTTTATCCTGATTTTCAGATTAACCAAATTCTTTCGCTAATTTTCTACGACCCCAAGATTGAGGTGCAAGACTCAGGAGTAAAACTTTCTCCGAATTGTTACTCGACTTCTTAAATGTATCTTTTATTTGTTCAAGAACTTCAACAGCTGCTTCACAATACTCTTTGTCGCATTGTAACTTTGATCTTTTAGACATTGGTGGTGAAGAAAGAGTGGCATCATTGGCATCATCATCATCAGAAACAGTATTATTAGCGAGAGGAATTTCATGATCCATATCAGGAAAATCTAAGTTACTAGCTGCAAAAACATCCTCAAGACTATTTAATTGCTATTCTGGGAGCAACTGCAACTCTTTTCTGTAATAGGCTGGGGCGAAAAACCAACATTGTGCGTCCAGGAAACGCCTGGGTGCGGAAAAGTGGCCCAGTCCAATCCG
>JBAGKK010489916.1:0-15918 GCA_037177015.1 Euceroptres primus
AAAACATTTAAATATTTTCTTAAATATATTCTGTTCTGGTTAATTTTTTATTTCTGCAATTTTTTCTTCGAGTGCGAAGGCTTCTTTTTGTGCTTGTTCCAGAACTTTCCTACGTTTCGCTCTAAGTTCTTTTATCTCCAATGCTTTTCGTTTTTTTTTCCTTCCCGCGTTCAATTTAAATCGGAATAAGTATATAATGTCACGAGTTTATTACGAATAATATATTTTCCAGTACTTGTAAATATTGTTATTTAATTTTGTTATAATTAAAAAAAATTTTCAGTACGCTCGAAAAAATTCCCTCACTTTGAAAAAAATTCCCTGACATTTCTAGGTTTTTCCAGGTATAAAAAAATTCCCTGTGAATTCCCGATTTTCCAGGTTTTCCAGGGTGAGTAGACACCCTGTATGTAAATACAGGGTGTCTACTGTAATGTAGATGTAATGTAAATGTAAATAAAATTTATTTTTAAGTAAACTTCTATCTCTGACATATGGAGTTTACCATCTAACGATAAAAAGACGGGTAAGACATTAAAAGATGGGTATCACATTAAAAGAAAAAGAAATTTATAACATGAACTTTTGTTTCTCTTAACCTTATATTCAAAAAATTAATTATTACATAATATGTACTTATGAATTATAAATAAAAATTTATTTATAAGAAATTACTTTTAATTCATACACTTTTATTGCTTTTTTAAAAATATACCTATATATGTGTACTTTATATATATATATATATATATATATATATTACTACTCTTCAATAAACAAAAAAAAAACTATAAAATATTGTATTATCTTCCATTGTATTACAAATTGAAACACAACACAAAATTGTTTCAATAATTTAACTGATTCAAATTATCAATGTTCACAGTTCAAAAATTCGCGGAATTTTATAGGTTATGTTGTCATAAAATTGTACTTTTTTATATTCCAAGCTCTTATTTCATATCTGCTAGAACCAAACCTTCGTACATCTATTGTTGAAACGTATCTCACGATTCATTGTAATTAAAATGCATCTAGTTTTTGCGTAATTAGATGATTTCACCGATTTCATGCTGACCGTCAGGTGACGGTGAAATTTCATGAAATCGGTCAGATGACGGTCACTCCCCCATCCCTAAACTGAAGCAATTCAACTTTTTTAAAAATTATATACCCTGTTTTTGAATTTGCAAAAATTGAAAAGAAACTCGTATTCAGAATAATACGAGGATGATTGACACCTGTTCTGTGCCCTTCTATGAGTAAATGTGATTTAAAATAATTGTTTGAGTTTGGACCAGGTCAAAAAACCTAAAAAAATGCTCGATAGCTCTTTCAGGAACACTCAAGTCCTCAAGTTCTTGAGCGGTTTAGCTTTCAGACTTCTGGATTTAGCCGAGGAAAAATAGAAAGACTGAGAAATGAGATGCGAGATAGTTTGCAAACGAGGATTTCTCTCCTCTCGAGCTGCAAGCAGAGATCCTCCACACACTCGTTGAATCTAATTCGAGAGTTCGTCGACCAGCTGAACTTCACGCATAAGCCACCCCACCGTTCGTTACGTTATGTTGTTGGCAGAATGGCAGACAAACGTATTTTATTATACCGCAACTCTTTAAAGAACACTGACCAATGCAAAGTAATAAAATTGTAAAATCTTGAAATTTATACAATTTTCAAAGGACTTTAGGAAAAAGTGAGCTTAAAAATAAATAGTGGATTAAATAAATTAAATTAGAGAAATTTAAATTTAAATAAATAAATTAAAACTACAAATTGCATAATTAGGGTGTCTAGCGATTAGGCCATTCAAAATTCCCGGTTTTTTCCCGACCAAATTTTTCATTTTCCCGACCAATTTTACTTTTTTTATTTACAATAACGTATATATTATATATATTTTCTTCGTGTGAAAGGTCCAATTAATAAAAACTTTTAGCATTGAGAGGCAACGTTCCGGACTTTATCAATACTAAGAGATATTTTTATTAATTGGACCTTTCACACGAAAAAAATACATATAAAATTGACAAAACGTCGAAACTGAAGAATATGGATATAAACGTTTATATTATCCTAGATAGCTTATAATCTCTCACGAAGTAAACACATTAGCATTCTTTCCCTATTTTAAACATTAAATTATACTCTTTTTTTACATTTTTGCAAAAATAAAAGTTAATGTTCATTATTTAAATTTCTCTTAGAAAAGTGACGACTTAGAAAAGATGACATTGAACACGTCAATGTAAAAATAAGTTTCCATCATTACAATCCGATATGGAAGAAATTTGTTAATGTTCATTTTTATTTTCGAAATTTATTTTCTTCCCCTTTTAAAATAGCCGTAAATAAAGTGAAAATAAGTAGATTTTATCATTAAATAAAAAAATTCTCGATCTGAAGTAAAATTCCCGGGCTTTTCCCGGTTTTCTCCCGGTGAAACCTAATTCCCGGGTTTTTCTCGATTTCCCGGTTCGCTAGACACCCTGATAATTAAATGTAGGCTGAAGAGATAAATGTCTAGTTTATGAGATTTTAGTTCTGATCCCTTTGATTATTTTATTTTTCTATATTGGAATGTACCTACCTGAAGTTTTGAAGTTCAAATGAACGAAATATTCTTTCTCATATCAAATTTGCCTAGAAAAATAGTTTCAGCTACAAAAAGAAAGTAGTAATTTTAAACTATTTTATAAACTGCATTTTTATTTTTGTAAATAAACTAGAATTTTAAAACTGCTGTGCATTTAAAAACCAATGGAATAAAAATTTCGTTGATTTGAATGTTCAGAACTTTCAAACATACTATATTGGACTACTATTACTTCACTAATCCTTAATTTTACAGTGGATCAAAATGATCAGCGACAAAAAATGAGACCCGAAATAAAGGAAATCACAATATAAATTTCAATTATTCAAAATAAGAGGCAAAAAAATACCAATGGTTTTCTGAGATGATGAATAATATAATTAATAAGAAATGGTAATTAATGATGAATGCTTTTAATGATAATTATCTTAAAGTTAAACAGACATTTATTTTTCAGTTTTAATATGTTTTTTTTTAGTTTCTGGAGGGGCAGTATTTTAATTATTACGTCCCTGTTCTACACGAAAACTATAAATACATCTGCATAAGTCCTACAGATCGTTTGGTTAAGTACTAGTCGCCACATTAAACACAAAATATAGCAACGAATCAGACTTCCTGTTACACATAATTCTAAATTTATAAAAGTTAAGCCTTTCTTAATAATAAGGGAATCAAATCTAGATAAAGTTGGAAATTGTATTCATTTTATTTCTATTGTCTAATTTAACAGTATATCATAAATAAATTAACTGAAATGATCATTTTTAAAAAGATGAAAAGCGTCATAATAAGAATGAGCGTCAAAAAGCGTCAAGAAGCGTTAAAAAGCGTCAAAAAGCGTAAAATAAGCGTCAAATAAGCGTCAAAAAGTGTCAAATAAGCGTCAAAAAGTGTCAAATAAGCGTCAAAAAGTGTCAAATAAGCGTCAAAAAGCGTCAAATAAGCGTCAAAAAGCGTCAAATAAGCGTCAAAAATAAGAATGATCAAGTTAATGTTAAACCAATTCCTCAAATCTAAATTTATAAAATAAAGCCAAAATTTCAGTTTAATATAATAGATTCCAATTTGATTATTTATTTATATAATACCAACAAATTTAATCTTTCCTTCCGCGTCAGAAACCATAAAACGAATCTTTAAGTAGAATGCCTTCGACTTTGCGAGACCTCGCTATTTATGTTAAATCCTTCTTACCCAAATAAAAAGATTTCATCCTCGACCTGAAATTCCGAAGCTTGCGACTTACGTGAATCCAATGAACATTAAGCATCCAGAAAAAAATGTGGATGGGATCAAAATAAGGTGAAATTTGAACGAATTAATACAAATAACAGAAATAAATATTACAACTTTTTAATTTTAATTTTATAACAATTATTAAATTACTTTTTATTTACATTAAATAAAAAAATAACTTTGTACGATTTTAAGTTTTAACCGTTACCTAATTTTTTAATTTTTCTTCTTTTAATCTTTCTTTCGTTCATTTCACTAAGCCCTGAACTACGTGAGCTAAAAATAAATAGTATCGATTGCATTATACTTACCTATGGTAAATTGACTTGGTTGTAAACATTGAAAATTTCGATTTATAAACGACCAGATATAAATATATTTTTTCTGTAAGAAGGAGTGTTTGAATTTAGAAGTTAGAAGAATTTAGAAGAAGTTTTTGAATTTATATTTTTTTATTAAAGGCAGAATTATATAACTAAAAAGTTTTCACTGTAATAAAGAATAAAAGAAGAAAAAACATGTAAATGACATTAGACAATATTGGACAAAACGAAAGCGTAAAAGAAACATTTGAATTAATTATTTTTACTTGAGTGAAACACATTGGAAATATTGAAAAATGGCACAAAATAAGTCAATTCCAAAGGCTAACGAAATCGACTGGACTTATTTTAATTTGACTGATGAGTTCATTGTAGAAACTTCCTGTCAAAAGTTTAGACGCAAGTGCATAAGTCCTATCGTACCTATTGGTAACTATATAACCCTACATCTTATACAATATTTACAACTGAAATCGTGAATTTTGTCATTGAAAATAACTTATAAAATGTGTTCTTTTCCGTTTGAAAACATCAAAAGTGCAAATGTATAACCTACAATAACTCATTCCACAAGTCTAACGACTTTGGAAAAATTTATTGTTCTTCAAATACACGGGACATGGGACAAAACTTATGATTAGATTCAAAATTAAAATTAGATTCAAAATGAAAATTAGATTCAAAATTAAAATTAGATTCAAAATTAAAATTAGATTCAAAATTAAAATTAGATTCACAATTAAAATTAGATTCAAAATCTGTTTTTTCCTAATTAGAATTATCTGCATTATAGGTATTGTAGGAACTTTAGGTACTTTATTTTATGGTCTTTGCATCAACGACAAAAGGAAGCAACAGTATTGTATGCGTGCTCGAATAATTTGTCAAGTTATAACACTCGCTGCTATAGCGAGTAGTATGTACACAGAAGGGAAAAGTCGGATGAAGAAAGATCAGAAAATTTAAAGAAACGATAATTTTAATGAGTTTCTAACGATGCACCATACAAAATTTATAACTCTCAATATTTTTTAGCGTAAAACATTTCTAATCTTCAAAAGGGACAAAAAACGAACAATTTTAGAAAAAAGGGAAAAGTTTCTGAATATGTAAAAATTGTAAAATAATGAATATATTTGTGCCGTTCTCTGCAAGATCAAATTAAGTGGACTTGAGTTGATTATGCCACATCAAAGATATCACTCGATCTTGGTTAGATAAAAAGAAAAAAAAAGATTTTATTTATTCATAAAATTGTGTATACAATTCATTATTGATGCATAAAATTCATTGTTGATGCATACAATTCATTGTTGATGCATACAATCATTATTGATTGTTGACATCATGTTTTAATCAAATTACACTATCAAGATGATTCTCACTAAGTTTAGTGAAAAAGAAATTTTATGCTGTTTGTCATGTGTACTACTTATTATGTGGTTTTCTGAACTGATAAATTAATAAGTCCCTACATAAACCAGAAATGTTGATGGCTTCCGATTAGCATTCATGCATCTAAACATAACTTGAATTCTACTTGTAATACTGTTCCATACACTCAGGAAAGCATTATTAGAGCGTGCACTAATAGCAACTGATAAAACACAATAGGTGATTTAATTAAAGGTAAGAAATAAGTCACGAATGCATGCAGAGAATTAAATACAGACATGAACTTTAAGTATTTGCTACCGTAATATGCATTAAGAAAATTATTATTTCTGACAAAAATTACTGTATTTTTCATACTTCATACTTTTCATACATCATTCATTACTTCATTTTTCATAGTTGGTGCAACGATATATTTCCGATTTTTAAGTAAACATTTCTAAATTCCTTTCAGCTAGAACAAATTAACAAGGGAATAATTTTATTTAAACAGAAAAATTTTTTTTTTGAAAGAGGTGATAAAAATGGAAATTAAACAAATATTTTTAAAATGCACAGAAATTGGGTACAGTATTCGATCGCAAAGACAGAGTTCAGTTTTCGCGTGACTTCTATTTATGGCAACGCGTAGGAAGAAGGCCCCGCTTGTCTCCCCTGAACCCTGAGTGTCGACGTTACGAAGAAAGGCGTCGTGATGCAAGTTCTGATTAGGAAGGTACAGGATATAGTGTATGAGGTTTATGATAGTTGACCAATGGCAAATCGAAATTGGTAACGAATTTCAAATTAGAATTATGAATGAAACCGTGATGCATGAACCGTCTCGTCTGTGTGGGTTAATTTTGCAAAAGTTTATGGCCTCTCATATTATAGTCAGCACACTGTTAGAAATGTTCATAAATTTTCGGAACTTTTAGGTTACACAGGTTACAGAAATTTTTCAGAAATTTAAGATACTTTCCAAAAACCGTATCTGAAAATTACCAAAATGTAACTGAGTTTTCATGAATTTTCCTTAAATTTCAGTTACGATAACTGAATTTTCCTAAATGTATCTAAAACTTACTAATTGTAACTGAAATTCACCAAACTGTAACTAAATTTTCAGTAACGTGTAACTGCATAAAGCTTCAGTTACCTGAATGTAAAACTGTTACATTTGCAAATTACTATTACAGTTTCGGAATTTTAAGTTACGAGTTTCTGAATATTTAGTTACAAGTTTCAGAATTTTCAGTTAGAAATATCGTGAAATTCCGAAACTGTAACGGAATATTCAGTTACTTGTAACTGAATTTTCCTAAATTTGTCTTAAAATAACCAAACTGTAACTGAAATTTACGAAACTATAAATAAAATTTCAGAAATGGTAACTGTCTCATGTCTTTGAAAATTGCTGTGGGAATTTGTAAATTGGCTAATTATTTGGGAAAATGTTAGCAAAATATTAGCAAAATTATTTTAACGAAATCTAAAAAAGTATTACAAACATCGATTCGAACTTGAACGCTTTTAACTTTTGAACCATTTTAGCTTGAGAAAAATTTTGTAGGATATCAGGATATTTTGGGAGTCTTTTCTAAATTTTGGAATGATTTTGGAAAAATGGAATATTTTAGTCAATTACGGAAGAGTTTAGAAGATTCGAAAATTTGAAAATTATGTATGGAAAATTGCAGAAAACGTTAAAAGAAGATTTGAACGTCATAAGTTTCTATTTCTCATAATTATTGGGAAATTTATTGGAACTTTGAACAAAAAAGGGTGAAAAAGGGGAAAGGAACAAAATTTTCAAATATAGAGATTTTAGGGGATTTTTAGTTACATGTACTGGAAGTTTTTTCTATTCATTTAACTGAATTTTCAAGTACGAGTGTATTAAAATTAAAATATGATAATTTAACTGTACACTCGTGTTATTTCCCACTTTAATAATTAAATATAGTTTTAAAATTGATATCATTCACCTTGAGTTTCACTTTGATCAAGTTTTTTGACACTGTACGTGAATTATTTATCTTAAAAAACAATCCGAAAATTGTTTACATATATTGTAAATTTAAGACATATATTTTCAAACATCTGTGAATTGTAGGATGATAATAACCATATACAATTTGTTTATCAAAGAAAATTAAAAATACTATTCTAGTACATAAATATTAGGGCGGAGCGAAAATGCTCAAATTGATCAGATCTTTTGAGCCTAGAGACAAAAATTTGTGGTTTGGAGTCAGAAGGAATGGCCAAAAAAAATTTTTTTAAAAATATTTCTTCTGATCGGACTTTTGAAAATTCGAAATTTCGAACATTTTTCAAATGTTTCCTATGAGAGGGATAATAATGGAAATTTTTTTATACATGCAGTTTTCGATGATGAATATTAATATAAAATCCAAAATTGAACGAAAAAAATGTTCTCCAAGTTATAATTTTTTGAAAATGTCAAAAACCGTTTTTTTGAAAAATAAAAAAAATATTTATTTAAAAAAAGTTGAACATGTTGAGCCAGAAATCCATCCCATAGGAAAAATTTGAAAAATGTTCAAAATTTCGAATTTTCAATTCAAAAGTCCGAACAGAAAAAAAATTTTTTTGAACATTTTTTTGTCCTTTCTGATGCAAAAAAAAACATTTTTTCACTAGGCTCAAAAGATCCATCAACTTGAGCATTTTATCTCCGCGCTAATAAATATATAGAAAGAGAAATACTTTCATGAATGAATTTTCAGTTACAGGTGCATTAAAATTCAGTTAAAGTACATTAAAATTCCTTTCAATTACCGTTACCTGAAATTTCAGTTACATCTGTACATTAAAATTGCTTGAACCTTAAATAATTTTCTTAAAATGAGCAGATTTCGAAATCAGTATCCTACTTTCAACTTTGGAAACGTCCAAAATTCTATTCATTATGCAGAATTACTGAAAGTCAGGGTGTCTAGCGATCAGGCCATTTAAAATTCCTAGGTTTTTCCCGGTCAATTATTTCCTCCGATCAAGTTAAAAATGTCTTTTTGTGATTTTTGAAAGTGAACGAATACATAGAAATGGGAATTTTAACATAATAGTATTCAAAATTTATATCGTGAAGAAAATAATTATTTATTTACACGTGCCAAACTTATATCTTTAATCACAGACTGATAAATATTAATCGAAAGTACATATTTTAAAACTTGCATAACGCGTGAAATAAATATTTTTTAAATTATGCAGTCAGAATCACAAGTAGTTGCTTAAATGCTTTTAAAATCTAAAGAATAACAAAATAAAATATAAGTGTAATCCTGATCCTAAATAAGATTCCCGGGTTTTTTCCGGTAAAATAAAATTCCCGGGTTTTCTCCGGTAAAATAAAATCCCCGGGTTTTCTCCGGTAAAATAAAATCCCCGGGATTTCTCCGGTAAAATAAAATCCCCGGGTTTTCTCCGGTAAAATAAAATCCCCGGGTTTTCTCCGGTAAAATAAAATCCCTGGGTTTTTCTCGGTTTTTAAAATTTTAAAACCGCTTCTTTAAATTGTACGCCTCTTTAATTATAATTTGCAACAGTTTTTTTTTTAACAGACCTGTTGATCGGGTGATGCAGATATGCGAGGAATGTCAAAAGTTGCAAATTACTAACGATTTAAGTTACGAGGGAATATAATTTTTTCGACAACTAAAAAGCTAACAACTAATTATATGAAATGTGTATTTCGATGGAGAAAAAATTTCAGCAGGTAAAATTATGTCGTTAGCTATAGAAATCGTGTTGATTTTTGTGAATTATTCTATTAATATTAATATCATTATAAAATTAAATTATTTTCCTCTGTTAAGTTAATTATGAATTTTCAAAGCTTTTTCAATACCTTTTTCACTGGTCTCGAGATAATCAGAGTCGTCATGTTTTCTTCGAGATTTGAATTTCCCATTCCCGGCACGCACAAAACAGCAGTCACGATGTTTCACATTAGAATTTAGATTCCCAACGAAATTATTCCCACAGCACACAACTTGTCAGTCTCCGAATTACACATTTAATTTGAATAAACTCATCGCATAAGAGACCTTGTCAACAATTTATTATTCACCACTTTTTAATACCTGCACATTAATTTTTAAGTAAAGATGTAAGTAGTAAAGATTTTAAGTAAAGATGTAAGTAGTAAAGATTGTAAGTAAAGATGTAAGTAGTAAAGATTGTAAGTAAAGATGTAAGTAAAGATTTTTAAGTAAGAAATTAAGTATGATCGGAAAATTCTACATCCTTACTGTTTTTAAAATTTGATTTAATTAAATTTTTTACCTAATTTAACTTCAATAACAAAATTAAACACAGTGCAATTATTAAGCACTAAATTGTTCACCAATTAAAGTATCGTTCACAATTGTCTTTAAAGTGCAATTTCAATTTTTATTTTACTTTTATGGTGATGTGAGATATGTTTATAAAATACTTTAAGATTGGTAATGTCTAATTTAAATACATTTTTAAATAGTTTGTGTATAATTTTCGGAAGCGTTTTTACGAGAAATTGAAGGTTAAGTGTTTGGGTTGCGACAAAAAAACACCCCCGTAAGCTATGGTCTGCGAACCTAGACTGACTGAAAGCCGGGGGTGGTCATGCCGGTTCGTGACGGAGCCTATCAACCGCGAAGGGAGTTGAGGCGCCATGGAATATCGATCCATTACAATACTGTTGTATACTACACCCCACCTAGATTTTTCTACAAAAGTTAGGACTTTCCGATTTATGCCCTTCGGTGATCGGCAAATGTCACGAAATTAAATGATACCCTATATTGATATGGAAACATTTGATATGGATCCATAAATAGGTATACCAGAGAAAGTACTATCCATTTCATTTAATTATTTTAGGTCAAAAATAAAGTTTCATCCTATTCCTGAAATTACTTATTGCACAATAAACCTTTGTTCCTACATTTTGTTTTGAGTCAAAATTTCCAAAAATTTTTTCATAAAACAAAGTGCATGTTCTAAAAAATGTATTTCAAAAGTTCCCAAAAACTGTGAAGAAAATAACTTGTTTTTGCTTCATCAGCAGACGCACTAATAAAAATCTTTTTCTGTACCATTATTTACAGTCTGCGGTCTATTCAACAAATAAAAGTTTTTTGCAAATCGAGACTCGAGATAAAAAAAGAAAGGGGCTTGATCTGCTTTGATAGAATTAAGTATTTGTAAAATACGGTAGGAGTACTATAAAGTGGTACAAGGACGTCTTCTCCTTTTTCTGACCTGTACCTCGAATCTTGAATACTGAACTGAAGATCTGAGGCTGAATGGAGGTACACCATTTTTTGGGTCGATGCGTTTCGATAACTGGGCGATAAATGTACTTGAACGGTGAAATCTTTACTGCAATCATTTTTTCCAATTTATGACCTCTTAGGAACGAAAACATTCTTCTCTTGCAATTTAAAAAGAATCAAGATTTGTAAGTTTTGATTCGATATTATGATGGACTTTCAAAAAAATGCAAAACAATGAAAAAGATAAAAAATCGTTTAAACTGTTTAACATTCTCAAAAATAATGATCAAAAAATTAGTTGGAACCATTTTTTCCATTCATTAAAAAAGAGAGTCTACAATTAAACTTTTCCTACTGACCTAAATGTGAATTGGTGTGCAAGCACAAATTTCCAGTTCACTGAAGTTTTAAAAGCATTGAGGCTTTATCATGTTGATCAGTTTTGGTTCGCTTGAACATCCAGTGAACTAACCCCAATCACGTGATCCAAAACGATTTTCTTTGAGTTCAAGTTAAACCATGTACCTGAAGTTTTGAACGTTCAAATGAACGAAAATTTTTTTTTAAACTCATATTTACCTTAAAATTTTGTTTTAACTACAAAATAAAATTATAAATAATGAGCTTTTTTATCATTTCACTAGTTTCTTTATTAATTAACGAATATTTAAAATCAGATTTGAGTTGGAAATGAAATTAAATAAAAATTTCGTTCATTTGAACGTTCAGAACTTCAGGCACACGTTAAACCCTCATATGATGTGACCCACCCTAAAAGCTTGCAATTGTGAAAGAAACCCGCACAGCAGCTCGACTTTCCAGGAAACCTGTCAGAAACGTAGAGGAATAGGAAATGACTGTATATATGTTTCCTGTTTTCCTAATAGATTTTTCCACCAAATTGTTTCTTTTAGCATTTAGTTTAGAAGCCAGGAAATAAGATCGAAAAAAAAGTTAAGTCAGTTTTAAAAGTCCTCAGTATTTAAAATTATTCAATCTAAAAATAATTCCACAATATCTTTACAAATGGAGATTTTTCAAACAAAAAAAAATTAATATTAATATAATTAAAGTTCCAGTTTTCTTCAGTACATATTCAGCAGCAAATCACTCATTTTCTGTCAACGCACAATGGTTCCAAATAGAAATTTACTGTTCATAATCAACCACAGGTAGTATTTCTTAACCGATTTTAATGTTTCTTTATTTGAAATTATTGGGATTAAATTCTTAAGAGAACTCTAATTCTTAAGAAATTCTTAAGAAAATTCTAAGAGAAAGTTTTTGATTTTTAAATTTTTTGCTCAGTGCAACAATACGTATACAAATGAAATGACTAAATAGCCCGTTTTGGAATTATGAATTCTTATCTTTGAAAAAAATATAGAAGTTAACTCACTATTGTTCAAAATTACTGCAACTGAACTCATAGTACATAAATAATTAAATTATTATTTTACTCAATCACTGTAAACAATTTTTATACGTAAATTCTTAAATGTGCATTTTATCATAGAAAAAAATATGTTTTTGACATTAATTGTCAGCATTTATCACATGCGTCATAAACAGTAACAGAAGGTTGGCATAAGATAACAAATCTCATTGTTACAAACAGTTACAAACAAACAAATTCTCAATTGTATTTTTCTCATAACTAGATTATTTTCTTTTTAACTGTAATTAATATTATCTGCCTGGCATTTCTAAATGAAAGGTATTATTAAAAATAAATAAATTGTATTATTAATACCAATCCCTATAAACAAATGTAGCAGTCAGTAAAATAACGTAACGTAAAATAAATAACAAATGTAACAATCAATATTTTAAATTGTTATAAACAATTTCGTACACAAAACCTCTACATCTATCATTTTCTTATGAAAAAGCCGTTTTTTTCGCGATTGATATACACAGAAAAAACTAGAGGTTCCTTTTTGTTTCATTTCCAATGGAACATAGGAAAATCACGTAGAAAGTGGCGCCATTCCTTTTTGTTGCATCTCCATTGGAATCCGAAAATCGGTTCTGATAACATTTCAGTTTTTCTGTGTAAAATTAATTAATATTGATGATAGTTAACCACTAAATAATTAAGTCAATGTACAAAGTAAAATTACCATATAACCCTGTAAGTGGTATTGTACTGTTAGGTTATTGCTATTAAATAAATCAAATCAAGTCAATAAGTAACAATTTTTATAATTTTTAATTAAAATTTCTCCAAATAAATGCTTTATTGAAAAATTCTCTTTCGATTTCACTAAATTTTAGTACAATCATAATTATAATTAAGTTCAAGCAAGATAATTATGCAACACAATAATATTGACGATTTTTATAAACAATTATATACGTTAATGGACTAAAATAAAATTTTACTTGTTAAAAATTTTGTGTTAACTTGATTATTTAGTGATTAATTATCATCAATATTAATATTATTAACGGGTTTGTCAAGGTTGGAGCACCCCAAAAAAATCAATTTTTACTTTTTTTTCGAAGACTGGTTTATTTACTTTGAAATCAATATTATATAATTTAAATAATACATGTTTCAAGAAGTTACAGTAATTTTTTGATGGTAAAATAGTGACAAACAAGCGAGTTACAGCCAATCTTCCAGAGGTCCAAAAAAAAAGGCGTTTTGCGGTGTACACGATATCTAAAGAACGGCTTATCGGATCGTTACCAAATTTTTACCAGTTATTTATAACATGAAATTCTCTTCCCTGATCGTTGGAATTATGATTTAGTCGATTATTTTTGCTTACAGCAAAAAAATGAACGTTTTTTCGCAAAAAAATTCTGTTTAAACATCCGCCATTTTGTTAAAAATTTAAATATTGCTTAATGCTTCGATTAAGGACGAGAATTTTATGTTATAAATAACTTTTGAAAATTTGGTAACGATCGGATAACGTTTTTTAGATACATACACCGCAAAACGCCTTTTTTTTGGACCTTTGGAAGATTGGTTGTAACTCGCTTGTTTGTCACTATTTTACCATGAAAAAATTACTGTAATTTCTTAAAACATGTATTATTTGAATGCTTCAATATTGATTTAAAAGTAAGTAAACCAGTCTTTAAAAAAGAATAGTAAAAAATTGACTTTTTTTTGGGTGCTCCAACTTTGACTAATCCCTTAACTAATTGTATATCAGTTAAATTGAAAAAAACGGCTTTTTCTATAAGAAAATTGTAAATATCGAGGTTTTGTTTACAAAACTGTTTATAACAATTATAAATATTGATTGACGTTACATTGATTATAAAAATTATAAATATTGATTGTTGTTACATTGATTGGTATATTTTCTATAGAAATTGTTATCAATAATGCAAATTATGTATTATTAATAATTCTTTTCATTCTAAATGCTTTTAAAGACAGATAATATGAGTTATAGTTAAGAAGAAAATAATTTAGCTATAAGAAAAATACAATGAAGGATTTGTTTATAAAACTGTTTTCAACTATGATAATTATTATCTTATGCCAACGTTATGTTCCTATTTATGACACTTGTAATCAGGCCTGACGAGTGGGGGGGGGGGGGGTTAACGGGAAGATTCTCCCCGGGCCCGGAGTTTTCGAGAGGGCCCGGATTTTCTGGAACTGAGAGAAAATAAATTTTTTTGAAATAAAATAATTACATTTTAAATAAAATTATTGCCGTATATGTTTTCTGCTCATAAATAAATAATTAGACCGAAAATTCTAAATTTTCATTAGGGGCCCGTCATTCCCACCACCCGGGCCCGGTTTTCCTCTCTATGGGCCTGCTTATAATAAATGATAAAATAGCACAAACTCGATGTAATAAATGATAAAATGGCACACTCAAGTACTTGTTTATAAAAATGGTTTATAATAATGAAGTTAAATATCAATAGAATTATTTATGTTCTATGATTTTAATTGCAATAATTTGACCCATAGTGAGTTCTCTTCGACATTTTTTCCAAAGATAAAATTTCATAATGCTAAAACGAACCATGTTGTCACTTTATTTGCTTATATATTGTTTTTCTGAGAAAAGAATTTTAAATAGCAAAACACTCTTAAGAATTTAATTCCAATAAATTCAGAAAAAAAATCTAAGTCGGTCAAGAAATATGACCTGTGGTTGATTATGAACAGTAAATTTCTATTTGGGACCACTGTGCAACGTAGTGACCTCAATTAATCAAACTTCCCCTTACTTTAAAAATGCTTCACATTATGCTGCCATACTTAAGAAGAAATAATAATATCTAATTTTAGGTTGCACTTATCTACAATCTACATCTTTCATAATTCAATAACATTGTGAGAAGTAGCTAGCTTAATTTTCGACAAATTGCCTGGAAGTTTCACGAGATTCCGGATTGTGGACTGTCGAGAAGAGTAAGAATTGGGTGACTGATATGCACTGTATGTATAAATGTGTGCAAATTTCACAGTGCATTAGCATTGAGAGCAACCAACTTAGTATCAGCATCGTGGGTTATGTGCGTATACATATAATTATAATTATACGTATACGTATATACGTACTTGACTCCTGACCACCAGTAAACGAATCTTAATGAATCATATCGTAGCAGTAAGATGCTACAATTACTACATATACCGTATATGTTTGCTGCTCATAAATAAATAATTATTAGACCGAGAAGCGTCAATTCGCGTTTTATCAATACGATTTATTGCTGCAACATAATGAACGTATCACGTAAGTCGTAAGCGTTAGATCTACATGTGTTTGAAGTTCTGAACGTTCAAATGAACGAAATTTTTTTCTTAGCTCAAATTTATCTTGAAATATTGTTTCAATTCAAAATAAAAAAAATAGATCATGAGCTTTTTTATCACTACATTAGTTTCCTTGCTAATAAACCAATATTTTATAACAAATTTGAGTTTAAAATGAAATCAAATAAATATTTCGTTCATCTGAACGTTCAGAATTTCAAGTACATAGATCTCCTGCATTTGGTCGAAACTCGCAACTACAACATTTGAATGCAGCCCTGTAAGAGAAATTTGTCCTCTAAATTTGCATCAGTTAAAAGTCACTGTTTCAAAAGCAAAAAATCAGTTACAATTGAA
>JBAGKK010489927.1:0-15917 GCA_037177015.1 Euceroptres primus
TGATATAAGATACCTTTTGGGCCAATTTTCTGAGGTCGATTTTCCTCCCAAATTGCCGGCCCTCTAAAGGTTAACTGAAATCATATTTCCAGGAAACAAAAATGATTCGCTTTTGGAAAATACAGTTATCTATATCTTCTGTTCATTTAATAAAATCTTTAATACTAGAAATGTTTTTCTACCAATAGTTTAAAATAAAAATAAAAAGTAAATAAATAAAAATATTGCAAAGATAAATTCATAAAGAAGACTCACAAGAGATGAAATGCCGATATTCAGCTTCTGACTTGAGAGCTTGCTCGTACATTTCCTTGGCTGCCTTGGCGCTGACCTTTTCGCTAGGATACCTCGAATCCTTCACCTCCTTAATTTGCTTTGTGCTCTTAAACTTTATCAGCAGCACGATCGGATATATTTGGTGCCTTTGGAGTCTCTCGATCGAGGCAATCGATATATCCAAGATGCAGTGCGAATTCTAGAAACGAAATAAAACACTATTATAAAATCTCCAATCTTACATAAAAATTTAAAAAGTACAGAAAAGATATTACAATACTAATTTTTTAAATTCAGACTATTATAAAAACTAAAAATATTATTATAAAATCTCCAAACTTACATAAAAATTTAAAAAATATAGAAAAGATATTAAAATACTAATTTTTTAAATTCAAAATTCGTTTACCTTTTCACAGAGCTCCTTAACTGCTTGCACGGTTGTACATTCAAAGTAACTGCCTTTTTTCCTATAATCGACGTACAAAGAATCCCGTAATCCTTGCTCGAGTGTTGCTTGTGAACAGTGCATCGCTTCCGGAAGGCACCTGGTGAACTGTCCCGGAAATTCTTGAAGTAGTCTTCCCAGAACACATTCGCTAAGCGGACCTATTATCAAAATTGGTCTCAGAGCCGGATCTGTAAGTAGACAATTAAAAAATAATGTGAAAATTGAAAGAATCAAAACAGTGGAAAGAAAGTGCTATAGATTATTTTGAACACTCACAATCGAGTCTCTCAACTCGCTGATAACTAGCTGGCAGGTTTTCTTCATTGAGCGTCCCACTGTCGCTGTACCATCCCATGTTCACACCTGTAAGTTGTGAAAGTTCTTTGCTGTCTCTACTAGAAGATCGTTGATGCTGCTTTTTTCTGCGGAAGAAACTGCGCCTGGCACTCGTTGTTCCTCTTCTTCCAGCGTCCGTTTCTAGATCACCTAGAGATCTTCTCAAAAGCAGCTCCTCCTCAACTCTGAAAATCAAGTTATAAACATCTATTAAAGAAATTTCAATTAAACAAATTGCAAACAGTTATTCAATCCTAAAACACCAAGATTTCCAAATTACAACTACCAACTTACTTGAATTTACTGGGAATGATGCCACACGTTTGTCGTCTTCCAGTCTGATCAACAAGCCAGGCTCTCCAGTGTCCAGGCGTTCCATTGAACATCGTATTATCTACATAGAGGATGTCATCCTTATTGAACCTCAACTGCAGACTGTCTCCGACTTCCCCAACTCGATCGAACATTGCCTTCACGTAAAAACTATCCCCAGGTTTGTCCTTGACTTCATTGTACCTCTCGGGCATAAACTGAGCAATCAGAGTCACTTTATCAGTGGGTCTTGCCAATTCTAAAGCAGCTTGCTCAGCAGTCGCCTGCCTTAAATCCACTCCATTGTACTCCAGAATTCGATCTCCAGTTCGGAGTCCAGCTTCTTCAGCAAGACTACCGGGTTGGACCGAGTGAACAAAAATCCCGACTCCGTTTCCTCCCACGAGAGATATTCCCAGATTTGAGCATTTTCTCGTTTCGATGAAAAGATACCTGGGTTCGCTAGGCGGTGTTGTCTTTTGACTTTGCTCTTCCTGGGTTGGACTTCGAACAGTGGCGTTTTGCCTCTGCAAGGTCGTGGCAGCTTGATTGATTTGAGCTCGGGTCAACGTTCCAGTTGCACTTCGAAGGGAATCCAAGGTCGCAGAGTTTCGCATATTTTCGAGGGTAGCCGAGTTTCGGAGTTCGGGTTTCCTGATGTTTATATCTAGAGAAGCGGAGCTGCGAATTTCTCGTTCTCTGTCCTGGGTGGTTCTTACTTCCACGGAAGCTGAAGCTCTAACCTCGCGTTCTCTTTCCCGGTCCCGGTCTCTCTCGCTTCTCATTGTGTTTAAGGATGACGAGCCGTCTCGTTCTGGTTCGGATGATTCGAGGGGTTCGCTGGTGGTTTTTCTGGGAGCTTCTGGACTGTTACAAGGCGTAGGAGATCCACTGCGACTTCCGGGTTCTTCTCCACCAGCTTCTGACGAACTGGAGGAAGCTGAACCATCTTGTTCGTTGTATTCTTTAAGAAAGACGAATCAATAGTTACAGAAATTATTAAAGTTCTGGTTATCTTCTTTTCCTGAGTGAGATTTTCATATTACAGTTTTAAAATTCCCTGACTTTTCCAGGGAGTCTAGCGTTTCTTTAAAAAATTCCAGAACTCTTCTAGGTTTTCCAGTTAAAAAATAAATTTTCCCAGGTCTTGATTTTAGCTAACTGTATTTATCTGTATAAGCTCAATAAACTATTTTTTAAGAAAATACTCTCTAAGAGGAAATAGTAGTTTTCTTCTAAGTAAGTTACTTAGTAAGCGTTTCTACTAATCTTTAATAGAAAGGTTACTATTTTTCAGTAAAAAACTGCAAATTAATTTAGTAGACTAACTAAATGAATTTATTTAGTAAGCCTTACTAAGTGAATATGTAGTTTTCTGCAACAATCTGGATAAAGCAATTGATAAACGACTTGTCCTGATTTCATTCCGGGTTGCTACAAAATTCCAATTTCAAAATTCCCTGACTTTCCCCGACCAATTTTTCATTTTCCCTTACCGGGTTGCTACAAAATTCCAATCTCAAAATTTCCTGACTTTCCCCGACCAAGTTTTCATTTTCCCTTTTCCCTTTCCCTTATCTGCCCTTATAATTAAAATTATAATTATATAATTCAGGGATCACAATGGTTCAGCAGTTCAATTTTAGGGAAAATAGAGGATTTCTTTTTCAAAAAAGGGGTTTTAAAAAAAGGAGGAAAGTTTTTTCTTTTAAAAATACCAAGGAAGCTGCGATTCTCCAGAATCTTAAAAAATACTCAAAAATCTTAGATTCCTGTCTAGAATCTAATAAAACACTCTTCAATGTTCTAAACTTTCAGAATCTTTAGAATCTAGATTTTCTAAAATCCTTCATGACTTTTGGACTTCTCAACAAACTTTTAAAATCTTCTAGAATATTTTTAGTTTTCCATAAACTTCCAGATTCATTTAATCTTTTAAAATTCCAAAAAATTCTCTACAATGTAGATTTTTGAGTGTTTTAGAATCTCTCAGAGACTTCCTGATTCTTCCAAAATCTTCCATAGAGTTCTAAAATTCGAGTTCGAGCGTCGAGCGAGTTATTGCACCCGGACCCTCAATTATAACAATTGTTAAATTATAATAATAACTATTAAGATAATTATATAATTATATAATTTATAATATATATATATATATATAATTATATAATTTGTTGAATCAAAAAAATTTCCTGACTCTTGGAAAGTTTTCCCTGACTTTCCAGAATTATCTGACCTGTAGCAACCCTGTCGTTTAAAGAAAACTACTAATTACTAACTACCATAGAGTTCTAAAATCTTCTAGTTTTTCTAGAATTTTTTTTAAGACTCAAAAAGACTACAGAATTTTAGGAAGATTCTGAAAGCAGTTTAGAAGATTCTTTAAGATTATTAGTCTTTTGAGAGAATTCTAAAGGGTTCTGCAGAATTTTGGAAATTCTAATACACTTCAGAATAGAGTGCTTGAAGTTCTGAAAGTTTAAATGAACAAATTCCTTATTTGATTTCGTTTTAAACTTTATTTTATTTATTTTAAACCTTATTTGAGATAAGAATTTCAGGACTATGAGTGAAAATCAAAGACTTTTCCAGGTTTTTCCAGGTAAAAAAATTCAAGGACTTTTCCAAGTTTTCAAGGATTTCCAGGACGCTAAAAATCCTGCTTTTCCTTATAAACTATCATGAAAAATGTAATGCTTCCTTTACGAGAAAGAAGCAAGAAACGACAAGTAATATAAGAATAGTATGTGTACCTCCGATAAGTCTGAAGATTTAAAAAATGCTGCAAAAATATTCAAGAAAATTCGTTTCAATTACCTATTAAAATTAGAAGAATGAACATCGACCTGAGGAATAATTACTCCTTACATTAAAACAAGAACAAACTTCACATCTATGGATCGAAAAGACATCAAAGTGCTAATAAACATTCTGAAGATGAATCAGTGCCAAAAAAACATACTCACTATCAGGACTGTACTGCACCAGCATCGTAATTGAATTACCACACTGCCTTAGAACATTAGCTGCCAGTTGGTAGGTTGCACTTCTCATATTAATCCCACAGACCTCTAGCAATTGATCTCCAATCTGTAGTCCAACCCGGGACGCCAAACTGTGTTCATTAACCGTCGAGACGAAAACTCCTCCGCTATCCAAACACGAGATCTGGATCCCCAAAGGCTCCACTGACTTATCAATATAAACCCTCCTCAATTCTCCAGGTGCTGGTCTCGGTTGCGAGCAACAATAATCGGGCATACTCGACCTTTTATTTCCGTTGGCTCCTCCTCCAGTTCCAGGACTCAGCACCTCCACGTGAAAAGTCGGCATTGGGCTTCCCCTTTCCGAAGTTCTCTCTATACTTCCCGTCGAAAGTTTCCCTACACTATTTTTCGGTGTGACACTCGGATTCGATGGTATCCGAAATCTCTGGTTCTCCTTTTTCCTTGGGAAGGTCCCTCCTTCATATCCATGTGTATAGGCCGGAACGTCGTAAGGCGTGAGAGGATGTGCTCTGGGTTTGTGATAATGAAGGTCCGCGGAAGGTGTGTGCAAGTGTCCAAACCCCGGTTGAGGTCCAGGACTATAGGGAGGTTCGAAACAGAAGGATCGTGCATCAGGGAGACCAATCGACTCTCCGGACTGTGCTGAGGGTAACGAGGGTGGCGAGGGGTACCTCGAAGACAAAGAATTTTGCTGATGCGGATGCGGGTGTGTGTGCGTGAAGGGGGGAAAAGAGAAATTACCAGCGAGCTGTTGCCTGGGACCGACAGCAGATGAGTTCATGGAGCTTCCCATTCCACTGTAAAGCTGAGAGTGCGCTCTGTTGTGCTGAAGCTGATCTTGACTCTCTCCGGGAAGATACTTGGGAGTTCGCTTTTTCGAGTAGTAGTCTAGGTCCTTTCCAACATTTCCTGACTTGACCGAGAAGTCGATGCTGGTCTCGGAAGGCGCGAGGGCAGAGCTTAATCGATTTTCCCCTGGGTCGAATTCACTCAACGGTTTCTTGTCCTTCGAGTCCTTGAACTGCACCGCCGGAGTGAAGGACTTTTGGCCGAAGAGCTGACCTGATTTGCTGGTGTCCGAAATAAAAACGGTATGCCGATTACTGGCATTGGAAAAATTAGTCAAGGGAATAGGGTTCGAGATCCGATTGTAATTGTAACTCTCGTACTTGGGTGGTTGATTCAGAAGAACGCTGAGTGGAAGTCGCTCCTTGGTTTTTCGGGGGTGGAGGATTGTTCCAGTGCCGTTCTGAAGTAAGGGCCCACCCCGGGCTTTGGGCCAGGTTCCGCCGTTCTTCTCGGCTTTCTCGGCGCCGCGACGCTTGCTGCGTTTGAGAACACCGTTGTTGGCTTTCTTGTGATAGCTCTCGATGACGGAGTCGAGTTCGGCGATGGCGTCTTGCTCCTGTTCAAAGGTGTTTGGACTAGAGTTGCGATGTCGTTTCTTTTTATCTTCGCGGTCCTTGCTGTGTCTTCTCCCGCGGACGATATCAATTTTCTCGCGGAAGTTGTCCCAGGCGTTGCTGATCCCGCTGGGCTTCTCGCTGCTGACGGATTTGGAGACTTTGTAGACGCTTCGTTCGCCGAAGTTGGAGGCGATGTAGCGACGTTCATAATCGTCTGAGGTGGTTTTTAGCATTAAACGTTCGTGCTCAGTTTGTGAGCAGCTGTTGACCATTTTTTGCTTCTCTGGACTGAAGCTGCTGTCGAGAGGTATGGAATCAGAACTTGTAACTGTGGGGAGAGGAATTCCTTTCAGAGTCGTGATGGTCAGAACGTCGGAGGAATTGTCGTTCAGGATCGACATCGCTTCGTGGGATAAGGTCACGTTATCCATTGCTTTGCTGTTTATCTGCAAAAATTATTTAATTGTTTATTTCAAATAAACCAGGGTGTCTAGTATTTCTCCTAAACCAAATTTCAGAACTTTTCCAGGTTATTCAGGTAAAAAAAAAATTTCTAGGTACCATTTTTTAATTATCACCATAAACTTTAATGGAAAAAATCTTTTTTTCTTGAACCTGTACGATAGAAATAATTTACACAACTAACTGTGTCTGTATAGAATCAAAAAACTATTTTTTAAGGGAATACTCTCTGAGAAGAATTATAGTACATAAATTTCAAGTTATGAAATAATGCAAAGTGATTTATCAATTGCTTTAGTAAGTATTTCTACTAATTTAAAAAAACTACTTTTTACAGTAAAAGACTACAAATTCATTTTGTTAGTAACCCTAAATAAACGAATTAGTAACTGACTCAGTAGTTTTCTACAAAAGCTCACTGAAGTAATTGATAAACGACTTATCATTTGATTTGAAGAAAACTCCTAACTCAGATCCAGAGAGATAAAAATTCCAGGACTATGAGTGCAATTCAAGGATTTTTTCAGGTTTTTCCAAGAAGAAAAAAACTTCAAGGATTTTTCCAGATTTTCAAGGATTTCCAGGACTCTGGACACCTCGAATAAAGGATACATACCTAACACATGAGCGACTGAAAGTAAAAACGTGACAAAAAAAGTTTGTGAGTAAAAATGGAACATCAATTTTTCGGAGTAAAAAGGGAACAAAAAAATCTTCCGAGTAAAAACGGAACAAAATTTCTTCAGGGTAAAAATTCAACAAACTAATTCCTCGAGTAAAAACGGAACAAACAAGCGCACGACTGGTACGCTTAAGGTTTACTGATATTTTTAATTGATCCTGAGGTCCAGTAAACGTTTTTTTGTAACAAAGCTCTTATCAACCATCCGAAGCAAAAAAAAAAGTGGAAATTTTTAATTACTGGGAAAGCCCTGATTTATTTCGTGTACCAGTATTTCCAAAAAGTGGAAATTTTGCATTTTTGCAACCGTTGATACTTTTTTCTAAATTAACTGATATTTTTAACTGAAAAGCAATTTAAAAGCAATTTAACTTAAGAGCAATTGAACTGTAAGCAATTTTTTGTAACAAGGAGACTCTTATCAAATATCTGGAGCAAAGAAAGGGGAAAATTTTTTATTATTGGGGAAAGCCTTGATTTATATCTTGGGCCACTTTTTCAAAAAGTGTAAATTTGGCATTTTTGCAACCGTTGTTGCTTTTTTCTAAGTTAACTGATACTTTTAACTGATCCTGCGGTCCAGTAAATGTTTTTTTGTAACAAGGAGACTCTTGTCAAATATCTGGAGCAAAAAAGGGGCAATTTTTAATTATTGGAAAAGCCCTGATTTATTTCGTGGGCCACTTTCTCCAAAAAGTGGGAATTTTGCATTTTTGCAAATGTTGTTGCTTTTTTCTAAGTTAACTGATATTTTTAACTGATCCTACGGTTTTTTTTGTAAGAAGGGGACTCTTATGGAACATCCGGAGCAAAGAACAGGGAAATTTTTAATTATTGGAAAAGCCCTGATTTATTTCGTGGGCCACTTTCTCCAAAAAGTGTGAATTTTGCATTTTTGCAACCGTTGTTGCTTTTTTCTAAGTTAACCGATATTTTATCTGATCCTGCGTTCCGGTAAACATTTTTTTGTAGCAAGGAGACTCTTATCAAACATCCGAAGCAAGGAAAAGTGGAAATTTTTAATTATCGAAAAAGCCCTGATTTATTTCATATGCCAGTTTTTCTAAAAAGTGGAAATTTAACATTTTTGCAACCGTTGTTGCTTTTTTCTAAGTTAACTGATATTTTTAATTGATCCTGCGGTCTAGTAAACGCTTTTTTGTAACAAGGAGACTCTTATCAAACATCCGAAGCAAAGAAAAGAGGAAATTTTTAATTATTGGGAAAACCCTGATTTATTGGGAAAGCCCTGATTTATTTCTTGCGTCAGTTTTTCCAAAATGAAGATATTTGGCATTTTTGCAACCGTTGTTCCTTTTTTCTAAGTTAACTGACATTTTTACTGATCATGCGGTCCGGTAATCGTTTTTTTTTTTTAGCAAGGAGACGCTTATCAAACATCCGGAGCAAAGAAAAGTGGAAAATTTTAATTATCGAGAAAGCCCTGATTTATTTTGTGTGCCAATTTTTCTGAAAAGAGGAAATTTGGCATTTTTGCAGCTTTGTTGCTTTTTCTAAGTTAACAAATATTTTACTCGGAAAATTAGTTTGTTGCATTTTTACTCTGAAGAAATTTTGTTCCGTTTTTACTCGGAAGATTTGTTTGTTCCCTTTTTCCTCCGAAAAATTTATGTCCCCTTTTTACTCCGAAAAATTTATGTTCCATTTTTACTCACAAACTTTTTTTGTCTCGTTTTTACTTTCAGCCGCTCAATATAATATTGAATTATAAAACAAACTACTTCTTTATCTTAAAAAAGCTCACATTTAAGACTCGGTCTCCAACAGCAAGATATCCATCCTTCGCAGCAAGACTTCCAGGCGAGATCTTAGAGATATAAATCCCAATCTCCAAAGTAATACCATGAGGCACAGATCCAACAGGAAGTTGTGTAGTCCTCAAAGCTCTTCTGCTCAACCTTCTTCTCCGGATAGTCAAGGTCGCTGGTCCAACCGTGGAAGAGCGCAAAGTTTCTAACACCATCCTCGTCGAAACTGATGTGCAATCGACATTATTAACCCTCATAATGCAGTCATTAACCCGCAATTTTCCATCTGTAATGCTGCCCTGTGTTACCTGGGCCACATAAACTCCCGTATCATTTGGATTATGCGGATTCTCTCGTCCTCCAACTAGCACCAGACCCAAATCTCTATCTGAATCTAAACAAAGTCTGCCAAGATCCAGATGAATAGTCAGTACGTCCCATTCATTAACCTCCGTTTCTATAGCATCATCGTGACCATACTGACTCGTTCGCAAGGCGTGATCACCAGATTCAATCTTTTCTTTAAGATCCTTCAATTCCTTCGAAGCCTCATTTCTCTGTTTCTTAATATTATCCGAATCTTTTAAAGCGCTCGCTAATTCCGAAACCGCGCGGTCCCTTTCCTTTCGTAGCCTGTCGCAAAGCGTTCTAATGCTTTCCCTCTCGAGAACTATCTTATCTCTTTCACTGAAAGCCCAGTCTCGTCTTCTTTTCGAAACCTCAGCCTCTTGAGCTGCCTCCTCGAGATCGGCTTCTAAAGTATCTACAAATTTGCGGAGTTTGTCTAACTCGAGATTGGCCTGGTCTAAATTATCCATTCGTTCCTTTTCTCTCTTCGCATAGTCTCGAATGCTGGTTTCCTTCTCCGCTTCCTTGCTCGCATTGTCTCTCTCGCGACTGTAAGAATGAAGCTCTAAACGATTTTTGTAATCTCTATTCGCTCCTTCAGAGAAGTCGCCAAACTTCTGACGAAGTTCGTTGCATTCTTTCAAAGCCTCGTCTCGGTCGTGGAGAGCAGAAGAAATTTCTCGTTGTAGAGTCTCAATTTGATACGAAAGGGTTTTTTTCTAAAAAGAAATTAAGATTTAGAGAATGTCTTGCTAAAAATACAGTAAGTGCAAACAAATATATGAGATAAATTCGTACCTCTTCTATGAGCTGTTTATTCTGGTTTTCCAGATGCGTAATTTTTGCGTAGGATTGAGTGAGATCATCGCCAAGCTTCTCCATTTCCTTATGCACCGTATCTCTTTCTCCCATAATTAAACTGTATTCCTGCAAAGCTGCGTTTCTTTCTTCCGTCAAACGTTTCATGTCTTTGCTCGCTTTCATTCGAAGAACCATCGCCTGATTAATTTCTTTTACCGCTTCCTCGTGCTGCTGTTGTAACTTTGCGAGAGCTTCTTGGTATTCTTTTTTCTCACGAAGGGCGATATCCCATTGACGAATTGCTGCGGTGCACTGCTGCTTAAATCCGTTTCGTTCCCGGACAACGTTGTTCCTTTCCTGAACCACCTCGTCGTTCTGTTTCTTCAGTCTTGCAGCCTCTTCTTGTGCCAGTTCCAACTGCAGTAAATGGAATAAAAAATAATTTGGTTATGAAATAAATAAATGCTAAAAATAATTTGAATTGCTTTAAACCATTTAGAATACAGACTTTGTTTACAGCGGAGGAATGAGAAGATACGAGGTCATCGTATCGTTTTCTCAGGGAATCGTACTCGTCCTTGACAGCCTCGTATTTCCGAAGAGCCGACAGATAATGTTGATTCATGGTATCACTATTGCTCGCATCGGTTACGAGGACTTCCTGATTCTGCAACCTTAATTCGGATACCTCCTTCTGCAAAGCTTGAACCTCTCGGTCCAGGCGTTGGTTGTCATTGACAAGTTCCCCGTACTTTCCCCTGAGAGCGGAGCTCTCCTGTGAGTTTGCTTCCAGTTGATTCATGGCTGCTCTGTGTTGCGTTCGATAGTACTCCAATTCCTTCATAGTATGTTCATACCTATAGAAAATGCATCAACGATAAACAGTTGTCCGTTTATTGATTTTTTTTTCCAATAGGTGCTCTATTTATACAACAGAGGCAGCAAAGATCGGACTGCAAATGATGGGAGACAGCAATAAATAAATAGAGTTAAAATTAAAACATTTGCTTTAGAATAAAATGAAATGCAAGGGACCAATTTAAATGAAGGCAACATTGAATACGAAAGTATTGAATTAAATAGAAGACAGAATCAAAAGGGAAAAAGTAAAACATAAACGGAAAAGGTACACAAACCGTCGAATGGTATCGTTGTGTTTATGTCTAAGGAGTTGAAGTTGATGCAATGCTTGTTCGCATTGATTCTGTAAACCTTCGTAGTCCCGGCATTCGAGGCCTCTGACAGGACTTCCGACACCGCCGTAGCCTCCGCTATCCCTCTCTACATGCGGTAAATAAAAGTAGGATCCAGGGGAACACACCGCAAAACCACAAAATATAAAATCAACTTAAAAACTTGGAAAAAAAACTACTGTGTATAAAAAGAAGTTTTCGATGTTGGAGAGGCTTTAAATGCTTAGTGAAAAATCAAATTTAAGAACAAACAACGTGCGAAAAGGGATTGAAATTCATTCTATATACATAATAACAATGATGTAGAAAATACTGTGTTTTGATTGAAGATACATATTAAATTTTACAAATTACAAATAAACAGTTAAAAGACAGAGAGCAAGACTTAATTTTTCAAGCTTGGAAAATTAAAAATTCTTTATGTTGAATTTGGAGCCTTACCCATATTGAGAGCTCCATCTGAAAATAAAAATAAATAAGAAAATATGAAAAATAAATTCAAAAAATTCATATTAAACAATTTTTATTTTACGTCTTTTTCTTTAGTCTTGACCGGACATTTTCTCATATATAAAACAACTCAGGGTGTCTAGCGATCAGGCCATTTAAAACTCCCGGGTTTTTCTCGGTCCATTTTTTTCCCCCGATCAAGTTAAAAATGTCTTTTTGTGATTTTTGAAAGTGAACGAATACATAGAAATGGGAATTTCAACATAATATATGGATACAAAATTTATATCGTAAAGAAAATAATTATTTATTTACACGTACCAAACTTATCTTTAATCACAGACTGAAGTGATAAATATTAATCGAAAGTACATATGTGACGTGCGCCGAAGAAAGGGGGCTTACTCTAAAAAAATCGAAATCGAGGTTTTTACACATTTCGATAGTTTTTAAGTTGCTCTTCTTAATGAAATCATCGAAACAATTTTTTGAGTGTTATTATTGCTAATAATTGAGTTGTTAGGTACCCTCTCTCCTAAAAGTCGCATCTATCGGGTCGACTTTGACCGCTCGCCCTGAAAAATCTCACTTTTCAGAGTAAGCCCCCTTTCTTTGGCGCACGTCACATATTTTAAAACTTTTGTAACACGTAAAATAAATATTTTTTAAATTATACAGTCAGAATCACAAGTAGTTGCTTAAATCAGGGTGTCTAGCGATCAGACCATTTGAAATTCCCGGGTTTTTCCCGACCAATTTTGCATTTTTTATTTACAATAACGTATATGTTACATGTATTTTCTTCCTGTGAAAAGTTCAATTAATAAAAATATCTTTTAGTATTGATAGGCAAGGTTTTGAACTTTATCAATACTAAGAGGTATTTTTATTAATTGTATCTTTCGCACGAAAAAAATACATATAAAATTGTCAGAAGGTCGAAACTGAAGAATATAGATATAAACGTATATATTATCCAAGATAATTTATAATTTCTCCAGAAATAAAAATATTAACATTTTTTCTATCTCTATTTTTTCTCTATCTTTTATTTTCGAAATTTATTTTTTCCCCTTTTCAAATAGCCATAAATAAAGTGAAAATAAGTAAATTTTACCATTAAATTAAAAAATTCCCGATCTGAAATAAAATTCCCGGGTTTTCCCCGATTTCACGGTCCTCTAGACACCCTGTAAATGCTATTAAAATCTGAAGAATAAAAAAATAAAATATAAGTATAAACCCGATCCTAAATAAAATTCCCGGGTTTTACCCCGGTAAAATAAAATTTCCAGGTTTTTCCCGGCAAAATAAAATTCCCGAGTTTTTCCCGATTCCCCGGTCCGCTAGACACCCTGCAACTTTTATCTTATTATTGTTTCAAGAAACACAGTTGAAGTTTCACTCATATTTCTAATATGAACGGAAATTAGGAAACTCTATTTGTGTAACTCCAAAAATAATTAATTAACGAGAGCCACTCGCTGCAGTGACTGGAACAATGTAATTAGAAGTGTTGACTTTCACCAGGAAAGAAATCATGGGTCATGCATGTAAGCATCGTGATTCACTGTTTTTTTTTGCATTAGAGAAATTAGAAAAATAGAAAATTATTTCGTTGCACTTTGGCAATTATACCAATGTAAATTTAAATTTAAAATGATCAACGTAGCCTTAATCAGGAGGTTCTGTCAAGATAGTCTTCTTGTTCCAGGAGATTCTAAAAGTTTTTAGTAATCCGGAAAGTAGCAGAGATCTCAACCCAAGATTTGAAAAATCTTCAGAATGTCGAATTCTTGACCTCCCGACTGTTTTAAATACTAATCAAGACCTATTTTAAACTCTAAGTCAAAAAGGCGAAGTGGAAAACAATCTTCAATTTATAAAATCTTTAAAATTGATCTCTTTAATGTTCTTAAATCCTTTACAAATCTTATTTACAGATGCTGCAAAAACTGCAGAAAATACAATTCTGAATTTTCAAAACCAGAAAGATAAAAGAAGTGATACTGATATTGAGAGAAAACAAACGTTTAAAAAGAAATCAGTGGTTTCTTGACTACAATAAGAAGCTAAATTTCTAGAAGACAATGTATTTTTTAAAACTTACCACTGCTTCCAGCACTGTCCAAGGAAGAAGCACCAGAAGCCATAATCTCCGATGAAACTGTACCACGTCCACTAGTCTAGTAAGATAATCTCTAGGGTTCGCCTGAAAAATAACGATGCGCTGTACTTCACGGAAGAGCGAACCCTTTGTGAATTAATAAAAAGTAGCCTTCACAATGACAATTCATGTATAGATAAAAAGGCCTTCGCGGGAGTTAGAAATACTTTTCAAGAACCCTCAATATCCAAATCAAAACACTATTGACTATTAAATCAGCAAAAATTACAAAAGGAAATTAACGATTGCAAAACGGTCCCTGGAGCGATCTCTTTAAAAGCAATATTTTCCACATAAAAACCATCGCAGTGAGTAGGAGGAAGGGCGTATGTTTTCTGAATGGTCATAGGAAATTAATCTACGTTTTGATGATGTGTCCGCAGAATCTTTAATTTTTTCGTGGACACAAATTTTTGACTTTTGTTCACAACATCAATTTGAAAAGGACTGCGAGGTTAATTCGTGTTTAGAGCTTTTAGAGAGCGAGGATCACTCTAAAGAAGAAAACGGAGCAAACCAGTTTTAAAAAGATGATTCCATTCTATCGTTCGTTGCTAGGAACTCTTATTTTACCATCGCACTGAGAAATCTTGCAAAAAATAACGGACGCAGCGTTAGGAACTTCCGACACAAATCCCCGCACCATTTTTCACGATTCACAATGAATATTAAATCCGTTGATGACAATTAATCGCTCACCTGCTGCACCAGCAAGCCTGACAATTAGCCATTTTCATTAGCCACAGTACCAAAGATATTATAACAGTAGATGCGGCATGAGGCGTCAGAGTGGGGGAACGATATATATACAGTCGGACCTCCACCATGAAAACTTCCACCATGTCATATTCCCCGCTACTAGTCTCGATCGTTTGCCCCTACTCTCGAAAAGGCGTTTGCGCAGATAGTTTACACTTAACATGGATACATACGTGTGTGCGCAAATTCCTGCTGCGCAAATTCCAATTTCCCCTCCGGACTACCTCCATCAAATAATAACTCCCCCCGAAATTATGACATGGTGGAGGTCGGACTGCAGCTGTTTTTTCAGCTATACAGTCGGATTTCCATCATTTCATATCGGATCTCCTTTTTCTTCTCACAGTGATCCTGTAGGAAGAAAAAGGAGATCCAATATGAAATGATGGAGATCCGACTAAAACCTTATATCGTACTGCTGCCCTCTTCGTACTATGTACATAACTGGACGGGTAATGTCGCGGATTACCTTGCTATGCGGATAACAATTTTGCTATGCACTGTTTTTCCTTCATTGTCGGTAAGATACAAGTAGGAAATTCTTATTGATTGAGAATTTATCGACATTACGATTTTTGTAAATTAAAAAAATTCTAATATTAATGATTTCAAGTTTTTTAACTAACTTTAAATTTATAAAGAGTAAAGGTTAATGTACAAAAATTATAATTAAATTATTTTAATAAACTTTCATGAATTCAAAAAAAATTCTTTGAATCAAATAAATACACTCGAATCGCGGTTTAATATGGGTTTTCGTCGTTGCCCATCATGAACCGGGAAAGTCCTTGAGCGCCTCTAAACACAAACAGTCAGGGCCGTACGAACCACTTTCAGTCGGAAGTAAGAATTATATGAATTATGTAACTGAATTATGTATGCATGTAAATTTTTTTACCATAAGGGATGAAAATTCTTAAATGACGATGAAAAATTAATGAAAAAAGAATTTCCAACGTAAATATTTCAAAAGTAAATATAAAAGGTGAATTAATACTGCTCGCTCTGTTGCTGCGGTACTGCTTGACTTTACCAACTTTATTACAGTCGGACCACCACCATGTCATAATTTCGGGGGGAGTTATTACTTGATGGAGGTAGCTCGTAGGGGAAGGCAAGTTGCGCAGTAGACAAATACGCAGCAACAAGTAATGGCGGTATTTTTGAATCTCTGAATAAATAAAAAAAATCTACATTAAATTTATAATTATTTAATTTAATTTTAATTACACTATATTAAATTTATCAAATACAAAAAATAAAATACAAAAACTTAATTTAATTTATTTAATTATACTATATTTAATTTATTAAATACAAAAAACAAAAATAAAAGAAAATAAAAAACAAAATACAAAAACTTAATTTAATTCAATTTATTTAATTATACTATAGTATAATTTCAATTCATTAAATACACAAAACTCAAAATGAAAGTGTATTGATGATCGGTTTTTGAAACGATACTTTATAGAAATTATAAGGCTGACGTAAAAT
>JBAGKK010489938.1:0-15914 GCA_037177015.1 Euceroptres primus
CATCTATAAGTTTAACAGAAATATCGGTAAAGTTTATAAAAATATCTGTAAATATAACAGAAAAAATCTGTTGTACCTATTTTTACAGATTAATTTTACGGATTATTTTTTCTCCGTGAAATTTTTTAGGTCTAAGTTTTCCATTAAATATATTTGTACTACTGACCCAAAAAACATGGGGATTAATCACACGAAATCCTCCACATCCCTTGCCCTCATTTATAAAAAATAAATGTATTCTCAATTGATAATATAAAAATATGAAAGAAGAAAGTATGTGCGGTAAGGATAAACATAAGCAGTTTATGAATTGGCCGCAAGGATAAATTGAATACTTGTTGAACAAAGAGTACAACAAAGAGAAAAATGTTCGGAAGGAAGAGGGTGTAACCCGTTTATAGGAAGGATCTTAACAGCAACGTAACGGGAAAGGAAAGCATCTTGCGGTGACTCTGTCGCTTCTTTTGCATCTCGATGGGAGTTTGTTGTACACCGGAACATGAATGGGCCTGAAAAGGGACCTTCAACTTTCGCGCCATTCAAAACGGGAGGATGTGCGAAATCTCTCGCGCTCTCGAAACCTCGACCCACTGGCGTGAGGAACACGCGAGCCTTTTTGCGGGCAGTTATCCTTAAACTTTTGTCCCTTTCGTAGGGCCGATTTCATCAGACGGGAAATTTCGCAATTTGAACCGAATTCCGAGGACTACTTTCTGCACTGACATTAAAATTGCTCCAGATTACTGAATTCAACTCCTTTTCACGCCTTTCAGCTCCATTTCTTAACATGTCTCCTCTTTGTCTCTTTAAAACAAAAAAAAATATAAATAAAATAAAATAATATGAGACAAAGGAGAATTATATGAATAAATAATTATTAAAAAATAATATAATAACAAATATTTTATATAAAATATAATAAAATAATAAAATCTTCTATACATTGAACTTGAAATACAAGAACATGTAGCATGTAATACGTATCGTGTGAAAAAAGATTAATTTTTGATCTCTCAAATATCTAGTAGCTCCCAGCGAAGCAAATGAGGATCTTTTTTCACAGAATAATTTTAAATAACACTGGAGCCCCGGTTTATTTACCCCCGGTATACCAGTTCCAGGAATTCTCGCCGAAGGCGAGGGACCCAAGGGGACGAGAAAGCGTCCACAAAGCGGGCAGTATCCTAAGCGGATAATTTCGTCAGTTCGCTTCAGTTCGTTTTCAGTGTTTTGGTTATGCATATATATAATAATTCATAAATAATAACTAAAGAAAACTTAAAATTAAAGTAAACGTTAAATTAAACCTATATTTAAAAAATATTTTTCACTCGTGACCAAAATGAAACAGAAATAGTTCATACGGCCCTGAATTGTTTACGCTTGAGAGACCCCCGGTTTTCACGAAGTCCATTCAGGCCATCCCCGAAACCCCTGGTAAACCGGGGCTGCAGTGTATTTCAAATATTAAAACTCCGTCTAGTCTGAAATGACGTTAAAATTCTCTGATTTGATGGGTTAATATTGATGATAATCTCGTAACCAACCCAAATGATAATTCAGGAATCTTCTATATAATAAAATTAATTAAGGAAGTTGAAATGGAAATAATAAATGAACCTTCTTTCAAATAATGAAAGTACATACTTTATAATAATAATGCTTTTTCAATTTGATCAGAATAATTAATTCTTCAAGTTTATCTTTCATGCAGAGTGTCAGGTGATAAAGTGCAATATCAACCAACAAATGAGAAAACAGTTAAGAACATTAATAAAAAAAATTAGAATAAAGCGAGGTAAAATTACTGCTCTTAGCAAACACGTTGCTCACTTCAATTATCGTAAAACACATTTTTATCCCAGAATGCTTAGAATTGAAGCAATTTTAATTATGAAATGCAGTCTATGACTTAAGAAAAAATTTTTAAAATGTAAAAATGACATAATAAATTATATTATAACAAACTTTATAGTACAAAATATTTGAAAAAAGGAACTCTTTACAAAATTAATTTATTAAACACGAGCATCATTATCTTAGCTCTTTTGTTTTATTTTAAAAAAATTGTGTCTTAAGAAAGATTAAAATCATATATCATGGACAGGTGCATATAGTGTGTATAATTCAGGTGTTTAATTCAATGGTAGAAGTAATGCACACACGCCGATCAAGTGGCAATTAAAGAGCCCATTTAATTACATAAGCAGACAGATCAATATGAAAAAATGACACCGTGCCGAATGGAAATTTGCAGATCGCACTTACGTATATGTAAGTACCCTTCATTTGTAATCAAGCCTGCCTGCAAACGATTGAAGATCAGACAGGCCACTTGTTTTACGCATATATCCAAGCCATCCGTTACTTTTAAGACAGATTGACATGAAATTTTTAAGTTAAATTGTAATTGAAACATAAAATTAAAAATCATACGGACAACATTAAAAATTGTTAAATAATATATTTATCATCAATAAATTATGAATTTACACTACCGCTCATAATTGACACCACCTGTTTTTCAATGATTACTTGTTTTCTTAATTTTGATAATATGAGAGATATAATTTTTTCTCTCAAAAAGGTTGAAGGCTATCAATATTTTGCGAAAAATAAGCCAAGGGTGATGTGATTTAATACCTTTATTAATATTTTATATTACCTATCTTGATGTAAACGACTTTTCTTGCGTACGTTTTTCAAATGTGAATCTGAAGATTTTTATGTAGATCGAGATAAAAGAGAAGGAAAAGAATCGAGTGGAAAAAGCATTGATGGGTCATTAATATTTTGTTCTCGGTTTAAAATATGACTATTAGAGACTGAACAGTCAATATACCTGACGCGCCTTAAAGGAAACGAAAAGCACTTAATCCTGGTGGCGAATGAGGAGCGCAGGTGGTTACCAGGTTGGTCAAAGCCCCCGCCCAAGATCCTATGGGAATTAAAAAATTACAAATTCAAATAGGGGTTGCGCGGACAGGTATAAGCGGCATGTAAAAAACGGCCGTTTGCAACTCCATCATATAACATTTTGTATCGATCTACGATGAATCAAAGTCGCCACTTCCCAATCCCAATCTCAAACAATACCCTCGTTTTTTCTTTTAAAATTTTAGACCTATTTATTTTTTAATAATGTCCATCTACTTGGTGATTCGCAGAATAAAAGGTCTTAAATTTGTCACGTAATCTTAAAATTTACTCATATAAAAAGTTTTAAGACTATTTTTGGTTTAAAAAAGACATTTTTTTACTGTGTGATCTAAAAGGAGTTATTTAACTTCAAAGAATAGTGTGCTTTTCAACCTTATTGGCAAAATAGTTGATAACTGAAGTAAATTTAATTATGTTAAGAAATGCAAATTTTTTGTCTTTTAGGTACGATACGATCGGATTCTCCTTTTGGCGGAGCTTTTCTGCTTCCTGACACGTGCTATACGTGTCGCAATATGCAAGAACGGTTATGCATGCTATTCGTAATCCGAAGGACGTATGCGACAAGTGGCAACGAGGCATTGAGAATTCAGTCTGACAGGCAGCCCTGACAGCCCAGGGCGAAGAAAGTAATGGTTTTATATGTATTTTTATTTTATTCTTTTATTTTCTTGTTTTCATGTTTTCTGGCACTCTATACATCTATCTTTTCCAATCTTTTTCAATCCAATCGACACAAGTTGCGTCTAAATATTCACGTAATAATAAAAAATAATTAATAATATAATAAGTAATAAAACAAATATAAATAAAGCTAATAAAAGCATAAAGAAATAACTAAACGAATAATAACAGAATACCAATTCTAATACCTACTATTATTATATTGGTCATTTTGAGAAAGTGGAAAGATTAAAAGATATTTCTAAGAGCAATTTACCCGAGTTGTTTGCACCATTTTCTTCGTTTTTTGCAAATAGAGTCGCGTGGATTGCAACCCTACCAGTCACGCATTGCCGCTGAAGAAGCGGGTAAGAAGGATGCATTAACCGGAACACGCACTCACATACGCATACAGACTCGATTTCCCTACCTTCGGCCAATAGTCACATCGTTCAATGGCGTACGCTTTTAACACAATAATTTCAAAACAATGTATCTTGTTGTAATAATGTAACAGTGCATTTTATGTTAGGCACAACTTCAAGTTAGTATGAAATAAAATTAAAATAATAATCCTAATCGGATGGGTGTCGCTAATCCACAGCTTTTACCCAAGCATCTCTCTATACAACCTCTCATATAGTTGGCAACTGTTTTGCATTGTTGCAGCATTTTCGTGCAATAACGGATTAAAAAGTGATACTTTGGGACTAAATAAATAATTCTCTACTCTAAAACATAATTCAAATATTCTTTTCAGTAGACCTTCTCTTTCCTTTTGATTAGTAGGATAATCAATTGCGCGAATTAGAGTTTAGGAGAAAGATTGACTTTTTTTCGGAAAGTTTATTCATTTTTTTTGTTGTAATAACGAAAAGAAATGATACGCCAATGTAAAGAGAGCGAAGCATGGGGCACGCGCCACCGCGCCGGCACGCGCCAGGTTCTCACAGAGAGCACGCGCGCATCTCTCTCTCTCTCTCTCTCTCTCTCTCTCTCTCTCTTTCCTTTCCTCTCACAACTGATGCTCTCTCTTTAACTCCCTTTCCCTCTTTCCTCTTTCCAACTCAACACGCCCTCTCAAAGCGCTTGACTACTTGTAAGTGTGATACTCAAGCTTCTAACGACTTTTCCCGCCTGACGACGAACCTTGTCCCCATATAGAGGCGTCTCCAGTATATCCAATCCAATGAAATCATGGAATATTGTCATCGCTTTGCTACTAATAATCCTTTTGTCAATTTAAGAGATTAAGGATTTTGTGCAGTTTTAATTATCCTTTTCTGAAACGATAAAAGGGATTTTTAAAAATACTTTGTAAAAGAATTACAATCTCTATAAACGATGATTGAACTCGAAACTTTTGTATGATTTTAATTTGTATGATTTTACTTTTTAAGGGCGTGTGATACGTGTGATGTCACGAATTACCGACGGGGTATAAAAAAAATTCGGCAATCCTATTTTTAAACAAACAAAGATATCAAGTTGAAACTTAAGAGAATGATAGAAAATATGATAGGGCACATCTGTTATGTCATTTTTTTTTAATTTTGAAAAAATGACACATAACAGATGTGACCATTCATATTTCCTATCATCCTGTTAAGTTTCAACTTAATATCTTTAATTGTTTTAAAATAGGATTGCCGAATATTTTTTATACCCCATCGGTAATTCGTGATATCATAACGTATCACACCCCCTTAAGCTTGATGTCTTTAGAAATTATGACCAAATTAGTTTCGATTTTTTTTTCAAGTGAACTTGGAATTCTTAATATTAAATCAAAAAGTTGGTTCCCAGCAAATAAAACCTTACAAAAGGAGGTTGATGGGTAAATCGAAGCCCAAATCACTTTTCTATGAAATTCAACACTCACTCCCAACCCCTGTTAGACAAGATTGTTCAATAACACGAGCCATAAGAAATATCAATTCCACTTGAGTAGGTAGTTGGAAATGAGGGTGAAAATAGAACACAAAGTAGTTTCTCTCATCAATAAAAGTTACCCTTCCTATCACTCCTTCCCTTTTCAATATATTAACCCTTGATTCACTCCTCCCGTGACTTATATTTCAAGTCATGGATTTGTTTCTTTTTTCTCTAATAATAGTTTCGTTTTCAATTCCTAATTTTCGATAATTTTCTTGTCATTTTTCTATAACTGACAGAAGAGCTGTGCAATTAAATTAAAAAAATATATTTACATAATACAAAAATGATGGCTTCAGTGTGGTCAAGGGAGTCCTTCTTTTAGCCAAAATTCTCCATCAGACTTAGAGTTCTCTCCTGCATTATTCATTAGCCTGGCGTGAAAAATGCGAGATGTGCGGCACAAATTCAGTCTTAAAAATGTATATATACTACACGTACAGGTTATATGCATACATTACACATATACTTTTGAGTAAATGTGTACAGGTACACATATATACGTAAATTTTTACACTCTTTCTTCGAGTGTGAATATATAAGGAAAGAAGTTACGTGTTGCACGCACATATGTACATATAGATGGGAGAACTCTTTTCATCACATCGAAGATATGTGTACTTACATACTTGGATGTAAGAAGGTATATTAACGACCGGCAGCTGCCTTCAGCTCTCAACCGTCGCTTTCCTACGCCCGCACACATTCGGGAGAACGACGATTAAGAGGAAGGAAGAAAAAAAAAGAAAGTTATCTCTGTCAAACTCGAGTACCATTTGATTCGCGAATTTCATGGAAAATAAATCCTTGAGAATATTTTATGTACTCACTAATATGCCAAATCTTCAAAGTGCTGAGAAAGTCTTAACAACATGAAAATTATTGCATGAATTAAGAATAAAACAAATTTTTATAGTCAGTAACAGAATATTGCATTAGGTGGGTCAGTACATTTATAAATTAATATTTGGACCTATTTATTGAATCTGCCTTTATATTGAGGAAACAGTGATGTATTATAGAAATATTCTAAGAAGAAAAATCCTATAGCAAGTAGAATAAGCTATGTATAGTCAAACTGAATTTCGTTTGACTCGGAAGCTGATAATTTCTAACTGTAAAATATTAGCTTCGTATCATAAATAATAAATTCTTATCGCAAGACGTAAAAGATAATAAATTCAGATAATAAATTCTTATTGCTAAATATAGAATAAATAAAATAATATACATAATAAATTTTCAAGCCAAATTAAAACTTTTAAAAATTCGATGAGTTCGATACCCTCGAAAATATTTTTTGTTTATTTTTTCGTGGGATCTACTTTGGAGGGATAAGCAGTGCAACTGCGTTTCAAGTCTGGCGAGCAATCACCACTACCACCAACTACCACTACCGCTTAGCTTGTGGAACGAGGATCCAAAAGGTGCCGTTGGTCCGCCGCGCCAATCGTTAGGCGAGAACACCTGGTTCAAGAGAGGGAAGAGGAGTCAAAGCATGTATGGTGGTCGAACATCCCCTACGGGGTGATTAAATGAAGCACCACGATTCATAAGGGAGGCCAAGCGTGAAACTGTTGCGCCCTCGTTGGGCCCTGTTTCATTTTGAAACTGTAGACAAAGGGATCATCGTACCGCGGTCAAGAAGTCAACCGTTCATATCCAGTCTTGCTAAAACTGATATCCCTCACGATCATCCTTACTAAATTCAATCAAACTATTGTAGAAGAAATAAAAAAAAATTCCTTTTTAAAATAACAATATTTTACTTAAGGAGGGTTGACCCACTGACTCAACTTCAAATTAGATAACGATTTATAAAAGAGAGATAAATAAAATTGGATGATTTTCGAAAAAGGTTGGTACCTACATATTAGGGCAGGCCGAAAAAATTCAGAAATCAAAAACAGACTAGCACTGAAAAGCTTCATTTTGGGTCCTTTGTAACATGTGTAAAATTTGAAATAGATTGATCAATATCCTTAGGTTCCCCGGGGCTAAAATAAGTTGAAAAAATTCGTATGCTCAATTTTCAAAAATGTTGTGAGATTTTAATATTTTGAGTTTTTCTAGGAGAAAATCTCATTTTTATAAACGTCAAAAAACTAAAATAAATTTTAAAAACTTTACAAACTATATTAATTTTTTTTAACCTCTGGAAACTTTTTGGAACTCAAAATTTACCTGAAAGAAAATTGAGAAGACTTCAGAATTTAAAATGACCCGAACCTCTATTTTTTTTTATTTACAATTTTTTCTAAAGCTAAAATCTTCTCAATTATTTTTCAGTTAAATTTTGAGTGCCAGAAAATTTCTAGCGGCTCAAAAAAATGTAATATAGTTTGTAAAGTTTTTAAAATTGATTTTAGTTTTTTGAGATTTATAAAGATGAGATTTTCACCTAGAAAAACTCAAAATATTAAATTCTCTCAAGATTTTTAAAAATTGAGCATATTATGTAGATTACAAGAAATAATTTTTTTTTATATGCTTAACTTGAGCATATTACGAGTAGATTACGAGAAATAATTTTTTTTTATATGCTTAACTTAGAAAAAAATTGTTTGGATCAGAATCATTTATTTAACAATAGTTATTCAATTCTTTTTTTTTCTTCAATCTTATCTTTGTAGATTTCAATCAACTATAATTTTTCATAGAAAGAATACTGTTACGTTCTTCTAATGGAATAATATATCCTTATACACTTCATCTTTTCCACCCACTATAACCCCTGAATGTTTAATCTTTTCCCGCAATTCACCAATATTTATATAGTCGACAGGTGCAGTCCCAATTTCTTTAGAAATAATTAATCGAGTTAATTTTGAGCCAAAAAACCATGTTTTCGACAAATCCAAAAATGGGTAAAGAAAGTAATGACAATTCTCCTGTTTTTTGTTAGCTAGAGTGAAAGGCACTAATGCTCGGTACTGTACGGGAGTATCCACTTTTCTTTGGTTGCTCTTGATCGTTTCGCATTCGGCACACGCGTATATTGTGTGGCCCGAATATCTCGTGTCATTTCTTTATTAAACGCCACAATTACGCTCTTCGCGTACCAAAGGACCGTTGTCGGTTTTTCCTGGGCTGGTGAATTAATGCGTGTCAGGTGATGCGACTGTGTACCGTACACGCACTATCGTCTTTGATATAGCAGTGTACGATATATAAATGGCAAGAAGGGAAAAAAAGGCGGCTCGGAGTCCCGTACAGTCGCTGAAATAGCTGGGATTCTCGATAATCTTCAAGAATCTTGTCGAGCTACTCCAGAATTTCGAGAGGAAAGTAGAATAGCCAGTATAAGGAGAGAGGGAGAGGGAAGACTGAAAGAAAAGGGAGAAACGGATACTTATAAGGACGATCTCCTTTGATCACGCGACAGACGCGTGTTCATCACAGACTTTCAAGGTTGCTGCCCCTTATGTAAAGAAAAAAGAAAAGTGGGTGGACAAAAAGTTAAGAAAAAAGGGACTTTTCTTTTTTCAGGCGTATTATCTACCACCTGTTTAGTTCTTAGGCATTAATCCATTAATGTTAAGAAACAACTGTAATTTGAGACATTGCCAAGGGAAAATGCTCAAATTTATCGAATCATAATAAATCGGGAGTTATCAAAATGATCCGAATACTAGATCAATTTGAGCTGCAACACTTTTATTCAAAAACAAATGAATATTTTGCCCATGTATTTTTAATTGTTTCTGATTGTTAAAAAAATTGATCTGAATTTACTGTAATAATTTTTGGCCATAGTAAAAAAACTTGTGGTTTGGCATCCAAAAGAAGTAAAAAAATTTCTTTTGCTCCGACTTGAAAATTCATGCTATGGTCTCATTAGAATTTGTTTTTGAAATATGCCAAGGGCATGGTTTGTTAAATATATAAATAACATATTTCTTTAAATAATTTTAGACATTACGTTTCTTTATATAAGCAAGCTGCTACCGGCCATGGTATGGCGATTTCTGTACGGGTATGATTTAGTTTTAATTCTGATGCATTGGCGGAATTGGGAGAAATTTGCCAAAGGAACTTCCCCTATTTTTTCGCAAAATTCTCCTAACTTCATGAAAGAGGAATAATGTACAATGTATGTCGCTCACCTCTTTTTCCCCGATTCCCTCGTTTTTGCAGGACGAGTTCTGCTTCATCTGCGGCACGCGCACATTTTTCAATGAATTTGAAAAAAAGAACACAGAAAAAATCTGAACTCAATTTGAATAGCGTAGCCTATGCAAATTGAAGTACAGAAAAAATGATACTGAATCTGCTCATTTTTGAGTTATTTTAAGAAATTTTTTATTTTCATCCGACACGCAAGGTAAACCCGGTCTGACTCAAGTTGATACTTTCTGGCAAAAACTCAAAATGAGCAGAGTCAGTAGGTATCATGTTTTGCTGCATTTCAATTTGAGTTCAGGTTTTTTTCTGGGAATTCGAAAAATTTGTTCAAACGTATCACAATTTTAATTCCAAAATCGTGTATCTAAATTTTGAATTCAGTGAACTTCCTCTAAAAAATTTTTAAAGATAGTTTCAACATACATTTATCGGTAAAAAAAGGTGGTCTCCTTGGTCATCTCTTATTTAGGACCAATGTAAATAAAATTTTTTGACTGAGGTTTCAAAGTTTTCAAAGAGCAAACAGTTTTCTAAAACAGATTTTATCTCTCCAGAAATTTCCAATAAAAAATTTCTCCTCCCACAAAATCTTCTCTGATTCCCTCAACACATTTTACCTCCAATCGTTAAAAAAAGTCATAAAGAAAAACCTGCTTACTCATTAACCTTCGAAAGGTCGCTTTATCGCGAGCGGATCTTTTTTTATGGGAAATCCCGGAAGCAGAATGGGTCGATTCACCGGAAGGACGATTTCGGAGGCACGCGTCGAGCACACGCCACACAGTGGGGACCTACACATTTTTGTTTTTTCTTTTTGTGGTAGTGTTCGTGTGTTTTTGCGCACGTGAGTGGGTAGAGGACGGCGGTGGTTGCACCGTGTCATCTGGCAAGCAGGGTATAAGGTACAAACCTGAACGAAATGCATGGGTTTCGAGTTTTCGTGTGCGTTCCTATGTATAACGGTCAAATCCTCTGTTTCAATAGTCATGCCAAGCTTAGTATAGGCCTTTAGCTAACGTACCGACATATACATATACAAATATATGAATATAACACACAGTCGTGTGAGTAGAGCGGTTAATCAGTTTACCGTATATGCGCCACATGAGTATATGGTATATAGTGCGATGTTTCCATTTGGTCTTAATGCCCTAATTGAAAGTCTCCATGGTGGGCCAATTAAATATTCTTTGAGAATTTCCATAAAGGTCTGCATTCTCGAATTATATTATTCATCATGTGGTATTTATTACTGTATGATTTATGATTATATGCGAGTACATTAATCGATTATTATATGTTACACATAAAGCAACTATCGTGAATAATACTCCGTTCAGAAAGTCGTTTTTAAGTTATACTTATATGAATGTACTAATCTTATTTTAAGTGAAGTTCAATACAATATATTGAATAAATAATTCTCGGGTAATTCGTATAAACATTTTGTGTAGTAAGCAGAATATGTGGTGAAAAGTTAAGTTTAATTGATATGCTGAAGTTTTGAGTCCAAAAGACACCTTACTGGCGCATCATTACACTCAATGCAAAAGGCCGCTAAACTTATGAGATACCGATACTGTAAGTATGGTGTATGCATGAAATTATGGAAATTGGCCGAATGTTCCCGCCGCCATCGAACCACATTGGGTATCATTTGCCATCCGAGTTATTATATATGCCGAACGCGGAACCGCATTTCGCGTACATCCACTTAAGTGATTTCTCCCGATTAAACTCTCCCGTACTTATTCAGGCATTTTCAGGGACGAGTTCGCCACCCTTGAATTCTTTCCAGTTTCCAATACCTCCCTCCCACCTGAATTAAAATATAATGTAACTTTTATTCCGGTCATTTGTTTTATTGCAATGTTGCAATGCATGTAATGCAACATATTGCAATACTTGCGGTTTTATTATTAATGTGAGTAATATAAAAATTGATGTTTAAATTTTGAGTATAATTATATGTAAGGCAACGCTCATATTGATTCATTTCTTTCAAATAAGAGAGACGCTTTAAATAAAATACATCATCAGGTTTATTCTGAATTAGGACTTGTTCACTTTTGCGGTAATAGGTATTCGAATTCAGGATATTTCGCAGAATGTAATTGGGTCAATTGCTCTTAAATCCCCGCGGCTGTATTTCATCGTCTGCTGTCGAACTACTTTATGTTTCAGCCTCGATATGAAATACATATATCTTAACTTTCATATAAAACCTTTTACAATCACAAGTTTGGTAAAATTATTCTTTGTAAACATGAAGGCATCTTTTCAATTTAATTAAAATAACAGTAAAGAAATCTATATTTCCTTCTTATAATATTTTTATTAACTCGAAAAACATTCGTCTCTAAAGCAACTTATTGATTCCTTATGCACTTTGAAAACTGCACCGTTGTGACAATATTTGCACAAGAAGCGAGTGCAGACGAGGAAAAAAGTTTATTTTTGAAGGACCTTGGAAAAATGATAATGTGTATGCAATATAGGTAACAGAGATGAGTAAAATTAGTGCAAAGCAAAAATTTATATCGCGCACGCGTGGCCTGGTTGCAGATGATTGTCCGAAGGTTATTCTTTCATGGCCTGAATTCGTTTCACTTTGACCGATATAAAGCAAGGAAGGATTTTAATGAGTCGCTACCACTCCTCGGTTCGGCTCTAATGAGAGGTTTTCCTTTTCCGTTAGGGTTGCGCTGATTGTGATCTACATATATGAGGGCAAAACTATATCTGCATGCTCATCGAGTCGTAAGACTGCATCCTTTTTTCTTCCTTGTTGGTACTGGCACACGCAGGTGTCAGTAATCGGGCACGCGCGCTCATCCAGACAACCAACCAATTACAATCGCTGGTACTTCTCAGACAATGAGGCGGACTGATAACAGTAAATCGCTCAGATCCATTCCATCAAGATAGACTCAAGAACTTATATTTCGCGATTAATATGCATATTTTACAGGTACACCTGTTTGTTTAACGATCGGAAAAATATAAAACTGCTAATTGCTCCCTTTATTACAATAAAGTTATTTTAACACCTTTTTTCGTTTTGTCAAAATTTATATAGCTATACACTTTCTATCGCCGTAAGAACAGTTTCAGATCAAATGCACGAGGATCACTTATACGTGTTCGCCAATGTACTGACCCAAATTTAAATAAATTTGTCTCCATTTGAATTAAAGAAATGCACATAACTTCGGATTTATTCAGGTTAATTGAACTTCATGATCCTTCATTAAATAAATCCAGATTAATGGACCTGAATTCAATAGATATAGCTCAGATACGTAAATTTCACACATTTAAATAAGCTGAATACATTAAATGACTTATTATGGTATAATACGAGTGAAGATTCTCGCGTCAAATACTTTATCACGGAAAATAAAATGATTGTTATGTCATGATTAAGAGAATGATTAGAGCCTTCGTTGAAATTGAAATCAATTTCGTAACAAGAATTATAGATAAACATCGACTTTGCCTCTTGTGTTTGTGAATAGAATGCAGACGTTTAAAAAAGGGCGGTTTAAAAGGGATTTGGGATGAAGATAATAACTCAGGTGGAAGGACGTGTATTGTGGAGATGATTTTTTAAACTCGACCTACCGCCAGGCCAGTGGCACCTGTCGGCTCTTTAAACCGAAATATCGGTTGGTTGGTTGTTTGAAAATTTGAAACGCACCTTTCCCTTTTGCCGTGGTTGAAAATCCAAAAGCTATTTTCTTATTCTCCAAGAAGAAAGCTACAATAATTGTAAAAATGTAGTAAATATTATAATTTTTAGACATGTATTGTAAGGAAAAAAATGGTACATTATTGAAAATGTAATGTGAGACCACTACAAAAGGAATAGAATACTTGTAAACTTGCAAAGTCTAGATTATAGGCTTGTAACCCTTTAGACAACCCTCTATCCTTGAATTCAAAGGGGTGACTTGGCAACTAGAAGGAAAATGAATGAAGGGTGTAAGGGTAGAAGTGTATAATTTCCGTTCATTGGAGAGTGAATCCTGGAGGCGCATGAATGAAGTCGCAAAAGGTGAATGAAGTCGTGCGAAATTTGAGCTTCTTTTTGAAGCTCGATGACCAATACAGTTTATGGACGAAGACTAATCAAGTTAAACTATTAAGTTTTTCAAATAACCATCATTTTTTCACATTTTCTAAAAATTCTAACTATACCAAAAACTTTTTTCAATATTTAGTTTTATATTGTTTATTACCAAAAACTACAGGTAAATAAAATTTGCCAAAATCATTGCTGTTAGGAATATTTTTTTGTAATTGTTTAAACTGGAATTTTCATCAGGTCCGAATAGCAGAAATTTTCTTTTTAAACAAATTTTGTCCACGAGGCTGAAATGTTTCGATAAATTTGAGCATTTTTACTCCGCCCTACTTTATATAGGCATCTCCCAGCACATGTAAAAGTTTTAAGCATATAAAAACTCCCCGAAAAAAACAGCATCAGAGGGTGTCATAAATAATCAGCACATCTACACATTTTAACGGTCAGGGTGAAGAGAGAATAGTGCGACACATATGGAAGTGTTTCATCGATGGAATTGTAATTTGTACTTGAAATTTGTTACTTGAAAACGTGTTTTAGGGGAAGGAGGAGCAGAGTCGTTAACGAAGGAATCTAGAAGACGAGCCATTAAGGAAGGATCAGCTGTTCTTCATTTGAAGAGCGTGATCGTATACGCATCGTGCGGCTGTTGCCCAAAGAGGAGCAAAAATCTGGTAAAAAGTACCGCGAGTATATAAGCGTATATAAGCTGTACAGTGTACATATTCACTTTTTACACTCTAAATGGAATATAACTGCAGGATGATTGAGGAATTTATACTGATCCTCATAAAATTCGACCACCATAAAAGAATTATAAGACTTATCAAGAATCATTAGTAAGCTTTAAAAACACTAAGTGCTTCGTCAATTAACATTATTTGACAATGTTTCTTCCACTTTATTACTTTCTTTTCATATCTTCTTTGATATGAAGTTTTAAAATGTATCATTTAATTGTACGACAATTATAATGTCATTTCTAAATATACTCTGGTTGAAAAGACAAGTTACGTGCTTCTAAAGAATTAATGTCTGATTCTGTCTTAGATTAGTTTGTTTTCCTTTGCCCAAGTCAAGAACACTTTTAGATTATATATAGTAGATGTTGAGTGTGTCGACTAAAACGCGCCTATCTTCATTATTAATGCAAAAACGGAGCTGCTCAGGTAATGGATTAAAAGTTCGTCGAGCATGCCGTTTTTCGAATTACAGCACGACACGCGCTGACATGCGATTACGCGGCGACTCTAGGTACCTGTCTTTTTCATGGCGTGAATGATCGCTTTAACTCAACATCAGTAATACCACTGGAAGAATTTCAAATGAAATGTACATTACTCGAACGAATTAGCGCAGTGTAAACAATTTATTAAAATTGTTGATATTTATGCTAAAAAATTGTGAAAATAATTATTAATAAAAGTTCTGCAATTTTGTTGAAGAGGCCGATTTGAATAGAAATGTTAAACAAAATTGTAAGTTTAAGGAGTAGGTACAATCTTTTGATACGACAAAATTGTAAGGGCCCTAAAAAATGGAAATTTGTAAGAAATTCGTGGAGGTCTCTGTAAAGTGAGACTATATAGGTTCATCCGTTTTTGGTTTTAAGGTCTTCCCTAAAGAGAATGGAAGTAATTGAATGGTAATGTAGGCTAATTTAATCTAAAGGCCGACATAAACGCTAGTGCTCCACTGCCGAAAAATGGAGGGCCTGTATTTTGGTGTCGTTAAAAGCGTCAGCTCTTTCGATAATTAAATTCCAAGCATGGATTCTGACACGGATTTTTTCTCGTTTCAAAGTAGACATCACTTTGATTTCCGAAGTAACCCAAAGAAACACAGACTTCGTTCAAAGAACTTATTTTCCACCTTTTTCTGATTCTGTAAATGAAAATTTGAATAGGTATTAGAAGTTCCTTTAAATATTCGATGCTCAATATTTGATCTTTGAGTTAGAAAGTTAATTTATTTTAATAAATTGTAAAGCAAATAATGTAATTGAAAAGAGGAGCGCAAGATTTTTATGCGTTGAAGGAATGAGGCAAATTATTTTGCTTCCCAGACGGAAAAGTCGGACTTATGTTGGATCTTACGAACGGCATAGTACCGCGCCAGTTGTAAACGAGGAGCAATGCCAGTACTGATCATTAGTACCGCGCCG
>JBAGKK010489949.1:0-15911 GCA_037177015.1 Euceroptres primus
GGGTTAGACGTTCTAATTTTTTCTTTTGTAAAAAATTTAACTATTTGGTTAAAAAAATTTATTTTGGTAGAAAATTACACTATTTGGTTGAAAATGAACAATCTTCTTGAAAATTCATATTTTTGGGTTGAAAATTCAATTATTTTGTATAAAATTCAGCTGTTCGGTTGAAAATTCAATAATTTTGTTAAAATATCCTTTTTGGTTGAAAATTCAGCGGTTTGTTGGAAAACAGATTTTTTCGGATTTAAATGTATACCATTATATTTTTGGCTAAAAACTCAGCTTTTTTGGTTTCAAATAATTATATGGTTGAAAATCTAATTATTTTGTTAAAAATTCAACAATTTGTACAAAAATTTAACTTTATTTTTAGAAAATTTAACTGTTTAGTTGAAAATCCAACTATTTTGGGAGAAAATTACACTATTTGGCGGACAATTATCTTTTTTATTAAATATTCATATTTTCGGGTTGAAATTTGAACTATTTTGTAGGAAAATTGTCTTCGGCTTAGAAATTCAACGATATTAGTTAAAAATTCAACGATTTTGGTTAAAAATTCAACTATTTTGTACAAAATTCAACCATTTTTGTTGAAAATTAACTTTTTTGTTAAATATTCATGCTTTCAGGATGAAAGTTCCATTGTTTTGTAGAAAATTGCTTTTTTTGTTGTTAAATGTTCAAATATTTTGGTGAAAAACTCTACTGTTAAGTTGCAAATTAACTTTTTTGTTGAAAATTCATATTTTCTGGTGGAAAATTGAACTAGTTTGTAGAATTTTGTTTTTGGAATTGTTTTGTAGAAAATTATTGGTTTGTTTTGTTTGGAAATTCATCTCTTTTGCTTGACGATTTAACTATTTAGTTAAAAAATCTTCGTTGAGAACTTAGCTAAGAAAAAAAAAATTTAGTTTAAGGTTCATCAGTTTAGTTAAAAATTCATCTCCTTCATTTAAAAGTGATCTTTTTTGGTGAAAATTCGTTTATTTATTTATCTGAAAGTTTATTTTTTAAACTAAACCTTTAACTGTTATATTTTTTCTTGAAAATTGATTGTTCTTAGTTGAAAATCTAACTATTTGGTTGAAAATTCATGTATTTCGTTGAAAATTCATTTATTTTGTTGAAAATTCGTCTTTTTGTTACAAAATTAATTTTCTTTGTCGAAAACTCATCTTTTTGGTTAAAAATAATTGCTTTTATTTTTCAGAAGTCGATGAAGATGACACGAAGTCAGTTAAGTCAACAAAATCGACAAAGAAGAGAAAGTACAGCGAAAGTGGAAGCGTTTACTCAGCCGTTTCTACTTCAACCAAGTACAAAGGTAAATATTATCGTAATTTACTATCCAATGCAGGATGTGTACCCTATCTGCAAAACCTGGAAAACCTGGAATTGTCTGGAAATTTTTTTGAAAGTCAGGCAATTTTTTCGAGAGCTTGCTTAATTTTTTTTTTAAATTGCAATATAACATTGAATAAAAATGATTTTTTATTTTTAAGACTAGCTTTAAACTACTGTATTTCATATTTTTTTAGAAATTAGTTTCATTTTTCGTTCGAAATTAATTTTTTTTATATGAAAATTTAATTATGCTATTTTTGGTTGAAAAATAATCGTTTTTAGTTGAAAATACAAGTCTGTGGTAAAAAATGAATGCATTTTATTAAAAATTCAATAGTATTTTTACAATTTAGTTTATCTCTTGATTGAAAAACTTTCTTAGTTGAAAATTCAATTTGTGTTGAAAATTCGTCTTTTTTAGTTGAATTGATCTATTTTTTATTAAAAATTCAAAATATTTTTTGGATGAAAATAATTTATTTAACTAAATTTTGACTATTCATTTTTTGGTTTAAAGAATATCTTTTTAAGTAGTTTAAAAGTAGTTTAAAAGTTTATCATTTTATTTGAAAATTTATCTTTTTGGTTTAAAATTCAACTGTTCCAGTTAAAGATTAATCATTTTAATTTTTAGTTGGAAATTCGTTACTTTGTTTAAAAATGTAATTATTTTTTGGAAAATTATTTTTTTTTTTTGGTTGAAAGTTATTTTTTATTAGTAGAAATTAATTTTCTTGGTTGAAATATCAACTACTACATTTTTTGTTGAGACTTCATCTTTTTTGGAATAAAAATTTGCTAACTTGATTAAAAATTAAATTAAATTAAAAATCTTTTGTTAAAAAATAATTTTTTTGGTTAAAGTCTCATCATTATAATTGAAAAATTTATCTCCGTTTGCAAAATGAGCTATTTTGTTGAAAATCTAATGAAAATCTAATTATATCAGTTGAATATTCCATCACTTTAGTTAAAATTTCATTTTTTATTTGAAATTCAACAGTTCCAGTTTCATTATTCTAGTTAAAAATTTACCACATTGTGTAAAAATGTAATTATTTTTTGAAAATTAGTTTTTGTTCTGGTAGAATATTTTTTTAAAACTTAAAATGTAATCATTCCACTCCAATGTTTAATTATTTTAGTTGAAAATTTTAGTTTGTGTAAAAATGTAACTATTTTTTTTAATTATTTTTTTTTAACTGAAAATTCAATTATTTAATTTTTAGTTGCCAATTTACCTTTTTTTAGTTAAAAAATCATTTATCCTGTTAAAAATTTTTCTTTTTTGTAGAAATTAATCTTCTTGGTTGAAAATTCATCTTTTTGGTTCAAATTCAAATTCCAGCTCAAAATTCATTATTGTAGTGCAAAATTTATCAGTTTGGTTGAAATTTAATTTTATTAACTAAAAATTTGACTAGTACGTTTTTAGTTAAAGATTGATCTTTTTTACTTTAAAATTCAACTATCTGGTTAAAGATTGGTATTTCTTTAGTAAAAAATTAAAATATTTCGTTGAAAATTCATGTATTTTGTTGAAAAATCGTCTTTTTTGGTAGAAACTTAGACTTCTTGATTGAAAACTTAATCTTCTTGATTGGAAATTTATGTATTTGGTTGAAATCAAGTTGAAATACTTTACTAAAAATTAAATGTATCAGTTGATCTTTGGCTGAAAACGTAACTATTTTGTTGAAATTTGTTTTTCTTTGGTTTGAAAATAATTTTTTTTCTACTAAAGATTTTTCAATTCCATTTTTTGTTAAAAATTGGTCCTTTTAAGTTAAAAATGCAACTATTTTGTTGAAAATTTGTCTTTTTTTAGTTGAAAATTTAACTAATTCGTTAAAAATTCACGTACTTTGTTGAAAATCACATTTTTGGGTAAAATATTAATATTCTTCTTTAAAAATTCATCTCTGATCGAAAATTCAAGTTTTTCATTGAAATATTCATCTTTGAATTTGAACATTCATCTTTTTGTTTAAAAATAAAATTATTTCTAGTCAAAGATTCACAATTCTTGCTGAAGATTCATTACTTTCGTTGAAATTTTGTGTCCATTTTTTGTAGAAAATTAATTTTTTACCCCTGAGAAATTTAACTGTTCTATTTTTAGTAGAAAACTAATCATTTTTAGTTCAAATTTCAACTATTTGGTTAAAAATTGTTCTTTTTTAGTTGAATATTTATGTATTTTGTTGAAAAATCGTCTTTTTTGGTAAAAAATATATATTTTTTTGATTGAAAATTAAACTATTTGGTTAAAAATTCACATATCCTGTTAAAAAGGCAATGTTTTTACTTGAAAATTAATTTTGTCAATTAAAAATTTAACTATTCTATTTTATGGTGGAAAAATGATCGCTTTTAGTTTAAAATTCAACTATTTGGATGAAAATTGATTGTTATTAGTTGACAAGTTAATTATTAGATTGAGAATTTACGTATATTGTTTAAAAGTAGTCTTTTACTTAAAAAATAAATATTTTTGGTTGAAAATTTAACTATCTGATTAAAAATTTATATTTCTTGTTAAAAATTCAATATTTTTACTTGAAAAGTTAAGAATTTGAATCAATTAAAAAATTTTAATTGAATTTAATATAGTATCCACATTAATTTTACCTAAATATGCACTGAATTTTAAGAGTAATAAGATTCCCGATTTTGAAAATTCTCGTCAGAAATTTGCCGAATTGTAAAATATTTTTAATTTTGAAAGTTTCTAAAATAATAATTTAAAATAACAATAATGGAAGAAAATATACATATTTTTTGATTAATTTGTTTTCAATTATTGTTAATTTAAATTCAAACACTAATTTTAGAAACTTTAAACATTAAAAATATTTTTTTAATTAAAATTATTTGATTATTCTATATTTAATGAATAAATAAGATTTATAATCAAAAAATTTTTAATTTTTTTAATTTTGGGAATTTCCTAGTTCGGATATTATATAATTCCGGAATTTTCTGTCGCGAATTTATTATTCGGGAATTTTCCAATTGGATTGTTTTAAAAGATTTAACTATCTGATTAAAAATTTATTTTTCTTGTTAAAAATTCAATATTTTTACTTGAAAAGTTAGGAATTTCAAGCAGTTAATAACTTTTAATTGAATTTAATCTAGTATCCACATTAATTTTACTTAAATATGCACTGAATATTAAGAATAAGAAATTTCCCAATTTTGAAAATTCTCGTCAGAAATTTGCCGAATTGTAAAATATTTTTCATTTTTAAAGTTTCTAAAATAATAATTCAAAATAACAATAATGAAAGAAAATATACATATTTGTGGATTAAATTTGTTGTCAATTATTGTTAATTTAAATTCAAAAAATAATTTTAGAAACTTTAAACATTAAAAGTAATGTTTTAATTAAAAGTATTTGATTATTGTATATTTAATCAATAAATAATATTTATAATAAAAAATTTTTTAATTTTTTCAATTTGGGAATTTCCTAGTTTAAATATTATATAATTCCGGAATTTTCTGTCGCGAATTTTAGTCGGAAATTCTCCATTTCAATTGTTTAAGAAAATTTAACCATTCGATTAAAAATTTATATTTTTTGTTAAAAATTCAATATTTTTACTTGAAAAGTTAGGAATTTCAAGCACTTTAAAACTTTTAATTGAATTTTATATAGTATCCACATTAATTTTACCTAAATATGCACTGAATTTTAAGAATAAGATTCCCGAATTTGAAAATTCTCGTCAGAAAATTGCCGAATCGTAAAATATTTTTAATTTTTAAAGTTTCTAAAATAATTGTTTGAATTTAAAATAACAATAAAGGAAGAAAATATAGATATTTTTGGATTAATTTTTTTTTAATTGTTAATTTAAATTCAAACAATAATTTTAGAAACTTTAAACATTAAAAATAATTTTTAAAATAAAAGTATTTGATTATTGTATATTTAATCAATAAATAATATTTATAATCAAATTTTTTTAATCTTTTCAATTTGGGAATTTCCTAGTATGAATATTATATAATTTCGGAATTTTCTGTCGTGAATTTTATTATTCGGGAATTTTCCAATTCGATTGTTTTAAAAAATTTAACTATCTGATTAAAAATTTATGTTTTTTGTTAAAAATTGAATATTTTTATTTGAAAAGTTAGGAATTTCAAGCAGTTAAAAACTTTTAATTGAATATAGTATCCACATTAATTTTAACTAAATATGCACTGATTGTTAAGTATAAGAAGATAAAATAAATTTTTTTTTTAATATTATTCAAATTCATGGACTTTATAGACAAATTCGAGAAATGATTAATTATGTTTTTAGTATTTTTAATTATTTAAATAACAGATAGTGCATACATATTTAAGGATATCTTGTAACATAATTTGACCAAGCTTTCTAAACAAACCATATTAATTGAATCCCTAGAAACTAAATTAAAAGATTTATAATAAGCTTAAAAAACTGTATACATTGTTTGAGTTGATTGTTTTAAGAAATGCAAAATATTTTAATGGCTCTCTACTATGAAAAATTATACCTGAAAAAAACTTGAGATATCCGAAAAAACCTGGAATTGTCAGGGTTTTTTTTCCAGGATTTGAGTAGATACCCTGTAATGATTTTTTATGTATTAAATAAAAAACTTAAAATTGATCATTTTCTAGCTGGAGGTTCGGGAATACATCGACCGGTGAAAGCATCGAAAACGGAAAAGGATACCGGTGCTGAATATCGAGGAAAGAAAGCCCAGGGAGACATCAAACGAAAAGGAAAACACGATCCTTATGCTTATGTACCTCTGAGCAGATCTTCTCTGAATAAGAGGTACGGATTGATAATTAAATTTTGCTTCAGCAAATTCGCTTCGATTCGAATTTATCATATAATTATACATTTTTACAGGAAAAAGATGAAGAGCGCTGGAAGGTTCAAGAACATTATCTCCGGAGCTAAGAAAGGTGCCCAAATGGGAAGAAAAAACCAGAAAAAACGCGAGTCAAGTAGAAATTAGTCCTGTTAAAAAATAGATCCTAAGATAACTATTAATTATTGTTTGATATCTGGAGAAACAGCGGTTCTGACTAGTTTCTTAAATAAATTGATAATCGAGTTATTTTGTGTGTTTAATATAGTTAAATTAAATTAAATTAAATTTTCAAAAAAAAAAAAGAATTTCCAACAAAATAATTGAATTTTTAACCAAAAAAATTCATTTTTCACAAAAGACTCCAACTTTCAACCAAGCAGTTAAGCTCAACAAAATATTTGAGTTTTACACCTACAAAGATGAATTTTCACCAAGATTGAATCGTATTTTCTGGTGAAAAAGAGGAATTTTCAAAAAAATACAAAAATTTTCTACAAACAGTTGAAATTTCCACTTAACGCTACAGATTTTCAATAAAAAAGTTAATTTTCTACCAAGTATTTAATTTTGCAAATCGATAGTTTTTTAATTTTTAACCAATAGTTGAATTTTCTGCCAAGATAATTTAATTTTCAACCAAATAGTTGAATTTTCAACTAAAGAGATAAGTTTTCAACCAAAAGTGGAATTGCTAAATATTCAGTTTAAAAATTTACTTTTAACAAATAAAGTGAATTTTCTACTAGTCGAAGTTTACCAGAAAAGACATTTGTTACTAAATAGTCGAATCTAAAGCCAAAAAAAAAAGTTTTAAAAAGAAAAAGATTGATTTGTTATCCAAAAATACGAAATTTCAACAAAATAGATCAATTTTCCAAAAAACAGTTCTATTTTCCACCCAACACTAAAATAGTTGAATTTTCTACCAAAATAGTTAAACTTCCAACCGAATAGTTAAATTTCTATTTAAAAGAGATAAGTTTTTAACCGGAATCAAAATAGATACATTTTTAGTTTAATCAATTTTTGCCAAAAAAAAACGAATTTTCTACCAGTTAAAATAAGCCCAAAAAAACTAATTTTTAACACAATAGTTTATTCTGAAGCTGAAAAGATGAATTTTCAAAAAGGAAGATTAATAATTATAATAATAATAATAATTAATAAATTAATAATTAACAATAAAAATTAAATATGAGTTTTTAACAAAAATTTTAATTTTCTACCAAGTAGTTAAGTATTTAAATCAACATATTTTACTTTTTAACCCAATAGTTAAATTTTCTACCAAAATAGTAGAATTTTCAACCAAATAGTTGAATTAAAAAAAAATTCAAACAAAAATCCACAGCCAATAAAATCAATTACAAAAAAAAGATTTATTTTCTACTTAAAGCGACAAATTTTCAACAAAATACATGAATTATACAAAAAAAGTTCTATTTTGTGCCAAAAAAAAATTAATTTTTCAAACAAATAGTTCAATATTTAACAAAACAGTTGAATTTTTAATTTAAAAATATGTTTTCAATAAAAAAGGTGAGTTTTTAACTAAAAATGGAATATTTACATATTTAATTGAAAAAATTAATTTTTTTAACAAAAAAATTAATTTTCTTTTAGCTATATCAAACAAAAAAACAACCGAAAATATGAATTTTCAAAAAAGATTAATTTTCTAACAAAACAATCGTTTAATTTTTAACCATAAAGTTTGAACTTTCACCACAAAGAGGCATTTTCAACAAAATTGTTGAATTTTTAAATAGAAAATACCAATTTTCAATTAAAAGTATAAATTTTTAACCAATGATGGAATAGTTATCTTTTTAGTTGAAAAAATGGTTAAATGGTTCACTGTAAAGATGATAATTCAAATTTTGGGAATAGAATTTGTTTTTACTAGTTTTTAAATATTTTTTTTTAAATTGTAAAAATTTGGTCTGAAATCCAAAATTTTTTAAGGAAATGGAATCTTCAGACAAAAAGGATGAATTCTCATCGAAAAGTGAAATTGATGATATTTTAATTTAATTTGAAGACAGTTAAACGCAATAAAAAAATACGAATATTCAATAGAATAAAAGTCTAAACCAAAGAGATGAATTCTCATCGTAAAAGATCAATTTTTAACTGATAAGAATAATTTTTACTAAAAACACGAATTTTCTAACAGAATAAATAATGAATTCTTTAACTGGATAGTTGAATTTTAAACTGAAAATGATCTATTTTGTTGACAAATCTTTTTTTTCTTGTCTCTTAATTAAATTTTTTAGCTATAAATTTAATTATTCCATTCTACATTGAATTAATTGCAGTAAAATTTATCTTTTAAGCAATTTCAGTTAAAGATTAATCATTTTAGTTGAAAATTAAACTACTGGTTGAATTTATTAGCTATAAAAATAATTTATTTAACATAATTTTATTTTTTAATTCAAAATAATTAGAAATAACACCAATTTTAATTTTAAATGTAAATAATAATTAAATAAACATTAATTTAATCTATTTGGAATTATTTTTAATTAAGTTTTAGTTAATTTTTTAATTAAATTTTTAACTAAAAAGACAAATTTTCTAGCAAATAGTTCAATTTTTAATCGATTTTCAACCAAAAATGGAATAGTTCAATTTCCAGATTAAAAAGTTGATCTAGAACCAAGAAAATTTTTTTTTTAACGAAATAATTCAATTTTCAGTTGAAAACATTAATTTTTAACAAAAAAAAAAAAAACAATTTTTGCCGAAATAATTAAATTTGGAACCGAAGTGCTTATTTTTCAACTAAAATATTTGAATTTTTTAAGAAGATGAATTAGCTATAAAAAAAGACGATTTTTCAACAAATTACACGAATTTTTAAGGAAATAGTTGAATTTTCGACTAAACAGTGTAAAAATATAACAGCTAAAGTTTCAACGAAAATAAATTAATTTTGAACAACAAAAAAAAAGTATTTACAGCAAAATAGTTAAATTTTCAACCATAAAGATGAATTTGCAACCAAAAATTGAATAGTTGAATCCTCACTTTAGAAAAAAAACAGATAAATATTCATCAAGAATATTTAATTTACATTAAAAAAATGGTAATTTCTAACAAAAAAAAAACGAATTTTCAACAAAATAATTAATTTTTTAATCAAAAAATTGATTTTCAACAAAAAATATTAATTTTTCACGAAAGTGTCGAACTTTCAACCAAGTAGCTCAATTTTCATCCAAAAAAAGATGAATTTTCAACGAAAAATGTAACAGATAAACTAAAAAAGATTTTAATTTTAAATAAAAAACAGTTTAATTCAACCAAAAAATACAGATTTTTTACAACACAGTTAAATTTTTAACTAAAAAAGATTAATTTTCATCCAAACATTTGAATTTTTAACCATGAAATTCATTTTCTACCAAAAAAGATTAATGTTTCACAAAATACATGGTATTTTAATTAAGTAGTTAAATTTTCGAGCCAAAAATACAAATTTTCTACAAAACAGTTGAATTTTTGACTAAAAAAGATTCATTTTCAAATTAACATTAAATTTTTTAAACGTATTTTTAGCAAAGTAGTTTAATTTTAAAGTAAAGTGATAAATTTTCAAGTAAAATGCTGAATCTTCAACTAGAATAGTTGAATTTTTATGAATTTTCAATTAAAATAAATCATTTTTCACCCCAAAAAATTAATTTTTTACAAAAGAATCAAACTTTCAACCAAGTAGCTGAATTTTCATCCAAAAAAGATTAACTTTAAAAAAAATGTGATAGTTTATATTTTTTAACTAAAAATTATTTTAATTTTGGATCAAAAGAAGTTGAATTCAACCCAAAAATACGAATTTTCAACTAAGAAAGATCTTTCAGTAAAAAAATTTAATTTTCAGTTAATAAAATTAATTTTCAAATAAAAAAAAAAGAATTTATTAAAAAATAATGGAATTTTTAACCAAAAAATTCATTTTTCACAAAAGAGTACAACTTTAAACCAACTAGTTAAATTTTCACCCAAAAAAGATGAATTTTTAACAAAATAAAAAAGATTTTAATTTTAAATCGAAAACAGTTGAATATAACCAAAAAATACGAATTTTCTACTAAGAAAGATTTTCAGTCAAAAGAAATTTTTTTTAAATTTTCAGTTAATATAATTAATTTTCAAATAAAAAAAAGAATTTCTAACAAAATAATGGAATTTTTAAGAAAAAAAATTAATTTTTCACAAAAGAGTACAACTTTAAACCAAGTAAGGTAAACGTCCCAGTAATCGTGACCTTAGTCCCAGTAATCGTGATGCCAATTTTTTTGCTTTTTATTTGATTTGGATAAATTTAATTTCTATATGCTATTATAAAATGCTAGAAATAAGTGAATTTTATCATTAAATGTAACTTATAACATATTTTTTAAACAATGTATTCAAATTATAACCAAGTTTCACGATTACTGGGACCGTCACGATTACTGGGACATTTACCTTAGTTAAATTTTCATCCAACAAAGATTTTAATTTTAAATCGAAAACAGTTGAATATAACCAAAAAATACGAATTTTCTACTAAGAAAGATTTTTCAATTAAAAGGAATTTTTTTTATTTTCAGTTAAAAAAATTAATTTTCAGACAAAACAAGAATTTCCAAGAAAATAATGTAATTTTTAACCAAAAAAATTCATTTTTCACAAAAGAGTACAACTTTAAACCAAGTAGTTAAATTTCCATCCAAAAAATGAATTTTTAACAAAATAAAAAAGATTTTAATTTTAAATCGAAAACAGTTGAATATAACCAAAAAATACAAATTTTCTACTATAAAGGTCTCAAATCATTTGATAATTTTATCAATTATATTTATATATTTATATATATATATATATATTTATAATTATTATATTTATAATTAAAGGCTTTTATTAAATTTCAAATATTGTTTCAGTGTAAAATATTCAATTTTTAAGCCATACATTTTGAAATTTGTTAATTAAAAAAAAAGAACAATTACTTAATATTTAAGAATATCTGACTGTTTATTTAAAATAAGTTTATAATTAAATAATAAAAAAACTAAACTTTGAACGTTACAATGTTAATTTTTCTATTTAAAAAAATTTTATTTGTAAGTCAAATTGTTGCATTTTGGTGTATAAATAACAATTGAACACCTGTTATTCTAAGAAAAAATTCGAGTAAGTTAAAGAGATGTTTAGGAGTTTTGACAAAATCCGGCTATTCGTACCGAAATTTTTGTGCAAATAGCCCACCGCCTGATTAAAAGTAATATTTTGATTTTTGCAGATTTCGAACAAAAAATTTAAAATCTTTTTAAGAATTGTGAAACGCTTCCGAAAAATAAAAAAAACCTTTCCTCTAGTTTTCTTAGGAAAAATGAAAACTTTTTTTTATTTTAAAAAATTAATTTTGAGAGAATATTTAAAAAGATTTTAAAATATTTACAAAATTATCAATAATGAATGTAGGAGATTTAACAAAAAATTTAATTCAGCTGGATTTTTCAAAAATTGCAGGAAAAAATTTAGGAAAAATTCAAGTCATTTTAAAAGACTTCATTCAAATCATTTTAAAAGATTTTAAAATTTTATTGATTCTTTGATTCAAAACATGGAAAATGATAACGAAGATTTATATTTTTGGAACTAAATCTGAATCTTTGAACTCTACAATTTATAAAATTTTTTGAATTAAAAACTTTTAAAATTAAAGAGTTCGACGAGTGCAATATCAACTATACATAAAATTATTAATTATATATTATGTATTATATATATGATTAAATTAAATTTCCTGTTTTCAAAATTAATTTTTGTTAATAAAATAATCATGGATTTTCAACAAAATACCTGAATTTTTAACTAGACAGTTGAATTTTGAAGGCAAATATAATTTTTGAACAAAAAATCTTATTTGCTACCATAAAGTTAAATTAAAAAAAAGTTCAATTTTAAACTAAATAGTTGAATTTTCTACCAAAATAGTTGAATTTTCAACAAAAAAAGTTCAATTTTAACCAAATAGGTTAATTTTATATAGAATTGTAGAATTTTCTTCAAATAATCGAGTTTTCAATACAAAAAAATGAATTTTTATAAAAAATAATTTACAACCAAATAATTCAATTTTCAACTAAAGTTATCAACCATAAAAAAATTAATTTTTTTTGAAAAGCAGTTTAACTTTAAATCAAATAGTTGATTTTTTAACCTTAAAGGAATAATTCTCAACAAAACTTGTAATAGCTCGAAAAAAAAGATTTTAATTTAAATAAAAAACAACTTAATTTAACCGAAAAAGACGAATTTTAAAACAAAAAATATTTTTATTAGAAATCTAAAAATTTTGAATTGGATTAAAAATACCAATTTTCAACGAAACAGTTGCATTTTTAACCAAAAATGATGAGTATTAAACCAAGAAGATTAATTTTCTATAAAAAAATACGAATTTTTAACAAAATACATGAATTTGCAACTAGAAAAGATCCATTCTTAATTCAAAATATAAATTTCCAAACCAAATATGAAACAATCACAATTCAAGTTAAACAAATTAAATTTCAACAACAGAATTCAACAAAATAATTGAATTTTCAACCAATGAGTTGAATTTTTAATCAATATGATAAATCTTGATTAAAGAAATTTGAAGAAAAAAAAACAGATTTTCAACAACGACGTACATGCATTTTCAACCAAAAATAGAATAGTTATTTTTCAATAAAAAAATTAATTTTGAATCAAAAATTAATTCTTAACAAAGTATTTCAATTTCCAACTAAGTACTTGTAACAAAATACATGAATTTTTAACAAAATAATTACATTTTCAATCACATAGTAGAATTTTTAACCAAACGAGATGAATTCAAAGTCAGAAAAATTAAGATTAATTTACTACAAGAAAAAATTCAACGAAATACATGAATTTTGAACCAAATAGTTGAATTTTTAAATAAAAATGATTAATTTGCAACCAAAAATGAAATAGTTAAATTTTCAGTTAAAAAATGAATTTTTAACAAAAAAAAAACAATTTTAATAAAATAGTTAAATCGTCAACCAATAAAATGAATTTTTAACAAAGTAGTTCAATTTTCAACCAATTACTTGAATTATCAACCGAAAAAAAATTAATTCTCAATGAAAAATTCAATAGTTGAATTTTAAACTAAAAACGGTCAACTTTCAACCAAAAATGTAAAAGTTAAATTTGCAGTTCAAAAAAATTTATTTTCAACCAAAACAGAAAAACAACTAATTTTCAACAAAATAGTTAAATTTTTAACCAAAGAGATGAATTTTCAATCAATAAAATGAATTTTGAACAAAGCACTTGAATTTTAAACGGAAAAGAATGAATTTTCAAGAAAATGATTAAATCTACAACCAAAAAAGATTAATTTTCAGTCAAACAATTATATTTTTAACCAAAAAGGATATATTTTCAACCAAGAAGAATAATTTTCTAACAAAACAAAACAAAAATTCAATCAAATATATGAATTTTCCAACAAATAGTTAAATTTTTAATTAAAAAGGATTTATTTTCAACGGAATAGTTGATTTTTTATCTAAAAACGATACATTTTTAACCATAATTGAACCTAATTTTCAACATAATAATTAAATTTTCAACCATAGACCATCTTGAACGGAAAAAAAATGAATTTTTAACACAATACAAATTTCACCCAGGAAATTAAACGAAAAATATAATAGTTGATATTTCAATTAAGAAAGGTTTTAGATTTTAATAGAAAACAGTTCAATTCAACCAAAAACGGCGAATTTTCAAAAATAGTTGAATTCTGTTGAATTTTCAACTAAAAATGATCAATTTCTTACTAAAAATGAAATAAATTTTCAGTTAAAAAATAATTTTTAACAAAACAAAAAAACAATTTAAAAGAAAATAGTTAAATCGTTAACCAATAAATTGAATGTTTAACAAATTAGTTAAACTTTCAACCAAAATGGATTATTAAAATTGTCATACAAGAAAATAAAATTTCAACTAAAAAAAAACGAATTTTTAATAAAATAGTTCAATCTCCAACCAAATACTAAAAGTTTTAAACAAGAGAGATGAATTCTGAACTGATAATATAATGGTAGACTTTTCAATTAAAAAGAATTAACTTTAACGCAAAATAGTTGGATTTTATTTTTGGGTTTTATTCATTCAGTCTGAATTTGACCAAAGAAAAAAACGAGAAAAAGTGAAAATTTCTTGAAAACATGGATAAAAAGACGAATTCTATTAAAAAAAAGGAAAAGAGAGCAACAGGAAAAGAGTTTGAAGTCCCTACTTATTTTTACTTCTAAAATAAAATAACTAATTTTCATTTTTTTGAGCATTTCAAAAAAGGGGAAAATTAAGCTAACAGGCGTCCTAAGCATGCCATGGTCTTAAGCTTTAAACTACAAATAAAATATTTATAAAATATTTGGAGAGGTTTTCAAATCACTGTGAGATCTAAGATGTTTGTAGACATTAATAATTTATTAAACTACTGATGGAAAGCTCGGAAAATTAAGAGAAATGCTTACAATTATCAATCACTTGAACTTGACGCCTTAAAAAAATAGAAGAGCTGAGTGTTGTCCTTTTTTATCTGTAAGCAAAGGGAATACATTTCAGTGTTTCTGACACTACGCCATACATATATTGAAAAAGAAATAGTACAAGACAAACAATAAAAAAAACAAAGACTTTTATCGACAATCAGCCCTATGCATCGACCGTGTAGGTGTATGCGGTAGTGGATTTTCATAGCATCCGGATAGAGTTCTGAGCCGGTTATATTACTTTGAGAACAGTAACAAGAATGAGAATATTACCGAGAATATAATCAAGAAATAAATTCTATGAGAATTTTAGAATTTGTTAATTAAGAAAAAAATTGCATTTTTTCGTTAACTATGTAAGATTTTTTAATGTTAAAAATATATTTTAAGTATATAATAAGCGTGCGGTCTTTTACTAAAGATTATAGTTAAAAAGGTTATACACAAAATATTTGATCAATAAAATATGTTTTTAAATTCTTATCTTTTTATATTTTAGACCATTGAGATGTTAAAAAAGAAGCTACACAGTAATTATTAGCCAGTAAGAATCATAAGAATTATTATAATTTATTTTGTTGTTTTCATCAATTAATTACCAGAATTCAAAAGTTTATCATTGTTTTTCATTATATATAATTGTTATTTCTACATAACTTTGTTCAAAATTATAAGTGAATTAATTATATAAATCCTCAGTGATGAATATTTAATAAAATTAATAAATATATTGAAAATATAATAATTAATCACATAATATTTTTTATTAATAATTCAGGGTTACCGCTTTAATCAAGGAAAAAACTCCCGGTCAGTTCTCAGTTTTTTCCAGGCTTACAAACAAGATTCGAACTCATAAAACTAAATTTTTTTTCGCTGAATATTATAAAAACTGAACTGGAAATTAAAACACTTAAAGTGGAACTATTTTAAATTTTTAACTTTAAAAATCACAGCCTAATTACTTTTAAAAATTAAACGCTAAATAAATAATTGTTAAACTTTTATCAATTGTACAATTCAAAGATGTAAGCAAATATATAAATCCACGATTTCCTTAAGCAGATTAAAATTTTTATTTCAAAACGTTAAAACATCTACGATTTGTTTT
>JBAGKK010489960.1:0-15910 GCA_037177015.1 Euceroptres primus
TAATTAAAGCAAAACAAGCTAAACAGTCGTATTATCTAATAAATTAGAGAGAGGTGCCAACAATTGGGGGGGGGGGGGTGCCAAGAATTGGTGCTCTTACCCTAGTAGGTGATTTTGTTTATATTTAAAATTTAAATTTTTAAATCGCTAGTGTGCATGATTGAATCCCGAACAAATAAAAATAGCGTCTTGGCTTTTGTCAAAGGTGCAACCGCTCTTTTCAGGTTTAGAACTTTTTAAAAGTTTTTTGATCCAATCGGTCGAGAAACGAGTATATTTTTTGAAATTATAGTTCGGGACATGATCCCACACAGGTAGAATAATCAATTTATGATTGAAATCGTTCCAGACATCGTAAATAAGCAACCGGTTAAGCATGGCGATGGCAAAACCATAATGAAAGGAGACAATTCGCAACGAGTTTACAAATACTTCGCGTAAACGTGATCTTTCACTGTGTAACTTTCGACAACTTTTGATAAATCATACAATCAAAGATTTCGTATTGCACGTGCATGCCATTTTTGATTGTGTGCGATCAAATTTCGATAAATTCTTATCGTCTGATAGGATAGCTGCGCAGTGCGACACCTTGTCTCTTTTCTTCCGACAGACGCATCAGTAATGGCGCAGGCGTCGCAGATCTCAGATTCAAAACAAACTGACATTCGTGTGTAGTTTTTCTCGTTCGGAAAAGTTACACTTTATCGTTCTGAAAGTGATTCCACACGAGTGGAATAATAAATTTCCGCATAAAATTGTCGCTGAACTGGAAAATCTCTAATCGAAAGTTGGACAAAAGTTGTTCTGAAATCGGTTAATAATAATAAGTAATTATTCGGGAGTGTTATTGTTGATAGGAATCTGATTATCACGAGTGTTTTTTACGATTCGTATTAATCGGGAGTGTTCAGAGAATACGTGGTTTGTTGTGGTTATTTTGTGGTTATGTTGACCTTTCATTGTTTATAAATTTTTTAGTTCTTTTCGAGGATAAGTTATTCCTTGTATTTGTTTTTGTATTCATTTTTATTTATTAATATTCAAGATTTTGTGTTCCTGAGTGAATTTTATTATTTCTGTTGACAAAATAAGTATATGGAAATGAAGAATATAATGAATCGACAATGGAAAATGGTCATCTCGAAACAAAGGTCAGAAAAATTTATTATTATTCTGTAATTAGGGCGGTATTTATCAAATCCTTAAGCACCTAAAGATGATTCTTTTTGAACTTTGGAAATAATTTACGGAAATTTGATTCTATGTACGTTTTTTTTATGAATAGATCATTTTTCACTAAAAAAGAAAATATAAAAAGCATACAACTTATTTACAAAATTCTACTATTTATAAAATGTTTTTTCATGAATGATAGCTTATTTTTTGTTGGTACAAAGATTCTTGGGCACATTAGCTATTGACATAAAAAAGTGAAAATTCCAACAATCCATTTTAGTGCGAAAGTATAACTTTGGGAAAATTATGATAGTCTTGAAATTTTCGCAATAGTTTTTTAAATACGCCATTATCTACTGATTTTGATCGTATTCTGTAATTTTTTAAAATTAAATAATTAATCATCCCCCATCCGTTCTTTGGTGGGGATATTTACGCGTCGTGTCTTCTTGTCACAAATCAACGTTTGCTGGTCGGCAGCATCAATTAAAAATTACACTAAACTTAGAAAAAAGCAATAACGATTGCAAAAAAGCCAAATTTCCAGTTTTTGGAAAAAATGCTCAATGAAATCGACAGCGTTTTCTCCATAATTAAAAATTGCCCCTTTTCTTTGTAGGGGATGTTTGATACGCGTCTCGTCGTTACAAATCAAGCTTTGTTTGTCGTTAGAATCATTTTAAAATACCAGTAAACTTTGAAAAAAGCAACAAGGACGAAAATGCAAAATTTTCAAAAAAAGAAAAGAAAAAAGTATTCCAAACGAGATGAAAGTATATGACAACATTACAACTGTCATTCTGACATTAAAATAAATCATAAAACAAAAGCTTATAAAAAACCAATGGAAACGCAGAAAATTCAGTACGAACCCTGCCGGAAGTAAAAGTATTAAAACCGATAGAAAATAACGGATTCAAAAAGATAGCAACTTTTAATCCGTCTTAATGAGCACTTTGCATTCCTTTCAATCATTGCTTATCCGTTATTATCCTTGGAAATCCTTATCCTCTTGAATACTTTCTAATACGTGAAGTGAAACCCGTTTTATCCTTATCTATCCGTGAAAAGTTTTTCCGTTTATCCGTTTTTATCCGTGAAGTATATCCCCTGTTGGAAGTAAAAATATTCCAATGGATAGAAAATAACGGATTCGAAAGGATAGAAATTTTTAATCCGTCTTAATGAGCACTTTGCATTCTTTTCAAGTATTGTCTATCCGTTATTACACTTGGAAATCCTTATCCGCTTAAATACTTTCAATCCGTCTCTATCCATCAGCTACTTAGATTTTTAAATGTTTATAATTTCAATCCTTCTCTATCCATCAGCTACTTAGATTTTTAGATGTTCTCATTCACGTATAACTGATAGAAAACGTATCCGTGTCAATCAGAATCTATCCCTTCCAATTCTTTCACCAAAATATCTATAACTGTCCATTATGATCCATAGATCCATTTTCTTAGAGAGAGGATTGAGGGGAATAGAAAATGATTAGGACGGATACATTTTCTATCCGTGACAGGTGACGAAAAAATTCCAAGTGGCTCGCGGATAGACAAGGATTAAATAGCGGATAGAAAATGAAGTATTTTGAAACGTATAAGTATCGAAACGGGTAGGAATATATAAAAGCGGATGTACAAGGATTAAATGACGGATAAAGAATAAAGGATTGAAACGTATAAGTATAGAAACGGATCGGAATACATACGACACGTAAAGATAATGATTGAAACGGATAGATTCGACGAATTAAATAATGATTCACGAGGATAGATGGATACTCTACGGATGCAAACGGATCGCTGAGTATAGAAGAAGTATTCAAACGGATATTTATGGTGAGCTGACGGATTGAAACTGATAGGGTTTGAATACTTTTAATTCCAGCAGGGAACGAACGGATGGAGTGAATTCAAGGTACTTTATTATTATACATGGTACATTTTTCAGGAATGATATCTGATTTTGCGTCGGTGAAAAGATTTTTTGTCTCATTTTAATCATTTAATTTAGTAAGTGGAAAATTGTGAGTGGAAGACTATTTCTTAGCTTAGGTGTTTCGGCAAATCAAAAGAAGGAAAATTGTCATTATTAGAACAATAATAATTTTGCTGAGAATTTTCCTTTGATTTGAACCTTGTTTTTCTAATTTACTCCTCTTATCTTGTAGAGTTTTAAAGGGGACTATTTTAAATGGACATCTTTCTTTTAGTATATAAAAAATTGATTTGTTACATTAACATCAATTGGTTTGGGCAACCAAAATTTTGCATTGAAAAATTCAAAATTTTGAATTGAATAATTAAGAAGATTTTAACACCAGATTAAAATTATCTTGCACATTAATCTAGATCATTTTGAGTCTGTAATACGCGATATCGAAATAAAAGTTTTCGAGACTTGTCTGTGTGTACCTAGATGCAGTATTAAAAACTTACGGTAAGTTTTTTTTTATTTTCCAATAATAAAAATTGTCATAACTGTACATTAGGTAAGAAATTTTCCAGCCTTTTTTTTATGGATGCCTGATACAAAATAAAATTTCTTTTCATTGCTTCAGGTGAAGAAATTCAATATACTTATTTAGCTATTCAACATTTAATATACTTGTTTATAATATAATATTGGTTATATATATATATATATATATACATACTCAATTTGAAAATTTGATGATTTTTTAAAAATTTTACAAGAATTAATTGATGCAGAAATTTCTAAAGATATAAGAAGCATTTCAACTTTTTCACTTCAGCACATCTAAACTTAATATAATTAATTAAGATACCTAATTATAGAGTCTTCTGAAATAAAGGTAAAAGTTATTGAAAACATTTTAAAAATATTTTAAACAAATGTCATTTGAAAACTCCCGCCGGTAACGCAACTGCGCCACCTCTATTATAGTTTTTATTTTTTGAAATCACTATTGAGGTTAGGAACAGCTGTCACCTGTCAAACGAAAAAGAAAAGGCATAAACACTTTATTTTAATAATATTACAAGTATATTTTCAGCAGATTTGATTAAATTATTGTAGTTTCTGATAAATAAAATGTTATCATCCATTGTGAAAGAACATCAGAGTAAACAAGCAGCCAGAAAAGAGAGACAAGGTATATATATAAACATTGAATGTGCTCCAAAGTGGAGGTTACGTTTTCTAATTTATAAGATTATTTTTATATAAATTATAAATTAAATAAATAATTGTTTACTTTTCATAGAACAAAAGCGGAAGGAAGCTGTGCAAGCTGCAAACAATTTAACCCAGGCTTTAGTTGATCATCTAAATGTTGGGTTTGTGTTATTTTTTGTTTCATGTTTTATTTACATTGTAAAAGTACCATGTGCTTATTCTTTTTTACATTTTAATTAATTTAATTGCAATAACAAACATCTACTATAATTATCTCTTCTTTTAGAGTGGCGCAAGCATATTTAAATCAAAAGAAGTTGGATGCTGAAGCAAAACAACTCCAAAATAGTGCTACAAATTTTGCCAAACAAACGCAATCTTGGTTGAATCTGGTTGAGTCTTTTTCGAGTGCTTTGAAGGAAATTGGAGATGCTGAAAATTGGGCTCGAAGTATTGAAGGAGATATGAGAACGATTGCAACTGCTTTAGAATATTCTTATAAAGGTAAGAGAAACGGAATTTATCATTGAACAAAAGAGATTTTTGAGAATTTACTTCAATTCCTTTAGTTATATTGGTCTCAAGGTTAATGATTCTCTAAATTAAAATATTAAGCCTCTTGTCTCGTTTGAGTGCGTTGTCTCTAAAGAGCCGGAAACTTAAGGTTGGGAGATTTGCATGTCGTGTCAGAGTCATTGTTTGTATTAATTTTGCCAATTCATGGAATGATTCTTTGAGATATGTGAATGTCTGGTCTGATGAAATATTTTAAATAGAGACATTAAACCTCAGACTTTGATACTGTTCAGAAAATTCATTTTTCGATTATAAATGGTTCTTAGTCGCCCAAACAAAAAAAAAAAACAAAAAACGATGTATACGAATTTATTTCAATTCCTTTAGTTACATTGGTCTCAAGGCATAAATTTAATGATTCTCTAAATTAAAATGTTAAGCGATATATAACTTTCCATAACAAAGTAAATTTAAATGATTAATTATTAACAATAAAAATCAATAATGTTTTTTTTCAGCCACACAGGAAACGCAAGGAACCAATGTTTGAAAACGTATATTACCTCATTGGCAATCATTGGTTCGTTTATCTATTTTATAATCTTTAATTATAAATAGAATCTGTGCTTTTCAACTTTAAAGGCATTGTATATAATTAAATTAAAACCTCTGTGATGCAATAATAATGATTTTAAAAAACTTATCTAAGGCTATGTAAAATTTTTCATAGATTATTAAAGTTTCTGTTTTACTGTTTTTTTATCTCGTTTTTTATTCTAGTATTACGTTTATATTTGTTATTTATTATGTTTAATTGTATTATTTCAAATTATTAAGTCAGATAAACATTTACAGATATTTTAAAATATTAGTTAAAGATTTTAAATCATAAACCACGCACGTGTCCATTAAAAACACCCTCTGACCGTTTTTTCAAGAAGCGATCGTTAAGTCTTTTGCTTTGAAAGTCATCTCTTCCCGTTTCTTTTTTTAACTGACTGATACAAAGACTCAACTTCGTAACATCGTAACAGAACCGATCATAAAAGTGTTTCGAGCTTTTATATTTTCACCTAGATCTGCACGCGTGAATACGACCGAAGGGATAATAGCCCAACAGTTCCTTTGAGAACAAAGTAGGCCATTAAAAAATTCGACTACAAAGTAGCAGTATTTCTCTCTTTTTTCATTCATATGTGCCTTAATTCTCCAAGACTCTTGATTGTAAAGCCGGCCTACATAAACGCGACTCTAATAAAATATTACAAATTCGTCGCGCATGCGGGATGGTTTATGACTCGTATGAAGCCTTCATCGAAGAAATCTCGACCGTATTTGATTTACAAGGGGCATTATACTCTTTTTTTACGAGACACTTATGTCCTATTCAAATCCAGCGCGAGAAAGTTTAATCGATTTAATCTGCAAAGAGCGAGTTGGTCACACCTTGATATTAACATTTGAGACAAATTCAAAAAACGAGAGTTGCTCGATTTCCAAACAGTATTTTATCTATAATATTTACTTAATTTTTGTTATTAGAAACAAAATAAATATTTCGTAGAAAATGTTGATGTATGTAGTTGGCTTTAGGGTCAGGTGAATTGAAACCAATTAATATTATTATTGATTAGTTATTATTTCAGAAATAAATAAAAAAAAAGTCTGGACCACCCGCGGTTGGTGAAGAGGGAAAATAAAAAGAGGAAGGCGTGACTCCTTAAGAATGAACAAGTCCCATTGTATTGTATCCTTGAATTGTTATTTTTATTCTTCGATAATTCTCGAAGGACTCGAAGAAATCTTTTGAAGCAGTCGAAATCCTGGGCACGTCGGTCGTGAAGTCTTGGTCGCTTCCTTTGATATGAGGACGGTTGGGCTTTCTTGTCTGATAATATGCATTTCCGCCACTCCCGCTCAAACACTTGTTATTGGTGATTGGTCGATTGAATAAAGCGTCGTGCAAATTGACGAGACAGTGTCTAGACGTGTCTGTCACGTTAATAGTTAATTCCCCATATCTTGTCACGTCTACGAGCCAGAATGAACTCTACGTGCTAGATTAAAAGCAAAAGGGTTGATCTTTTAACTACATAATAGACCCCAGAAAAATCACGTCTTCCTCTTTTCTCACTGCCTCTTATCTAATTCATTCAAACTAAATAATTGGAGACAAAGTCTTTAATTATAATAGAAAATTAAAGTCTGAAGGGGCTTGAGTAGATTCTTTTTTATTCTCAAAAATCTTTCAGAGCTATCTTACAAATTGTGGAAGAAAAAACGAATTTAAATTGATGAGCAAAAAGCAGGGAAATCATGAGCGATTGCATCGGATATGGGACACATCGCTGTGATGTTAAGTAGTTTTTTTGGACCTCTGGCGCAGCATCGTTAGCGACTTTTTCCCGACTTATGCATGAGGCGATATTATAATGAGGTGTGGATTGTAAATGAAGCTTAATGACACCCAGAGGAACCTGATGGCTCATCGTGACAGATGAGGTGGCACAAAAGGGTGTGTCACTATTATTTTTGCGCAAAAGACAAGAAATTGTAATAATAGTTTTTAAAGTTTCAGCCTCAGTCCGTTGAAAGGTTTCTTTATGCAAAGGATGACAGCTGTTGATTACGTTGAAAATTAATCCTAAGCACCTTTTCAGACAAAATATGATATTGAGCTAATTTTCAGTTGTGGTCTTTGAAAAAAATTAAACTTAAGAAACTTCTAGTTCGGCTTTAATTGTAGAATTTTTTACAGATGTAAATATATACTCGCAGACTTCTTTGTGGGTTGGATTATTTACATCAGAATTACTTTCTGAGAGATACAAATTATGCACTTGAACGAATTCGTAGAAGGAAGCGAGTCGCAAAAAAAGAGAATCGAAAAGTACAAAACCAGTATTATTCCTTTTCTGGAATAATTCATTACCTCCAGGAGACTATGATGGAACTGAGAGAAGCGACCACGTGTACGTTACACTTGTCATAAAAAAGTAAACGAACTGTCGAAACCGGGCACCCCTTGTGACTCAACTGGGGTTGAAATTAAATTTGAATACACACTTCGTTTATCATTCCGAAAATTATCACCACAGTCCTGCGACTGTTTGTCGCACGAGCGTGTGAAACTTGTTCTTCGAGTGGGGTATATCTTCATGCCCTTTTGACTTTTGAGGGTTACTTAGATCGTGATCTCAAAAATAGGGTCCCAGTAAAAAGATTCATGATTATTAACTGCCAGGAGTCAAATCTGAATTGCCAAGTTGATCAAGTGGGAAAGGCGATTTGTGATCTTCATTCTTGGTCCTTGTTTGAAAGAAATATTTTATCTTGTCCCCAATTTAATTTTTTTATTAGACACATCAATTGGGGAAAATGTTGGTATTGCAAAACTGGAGATTGTAAAATAATTATACATATTTGCCGAGATGAATAAGTTACTTTTTAAAAGGAAATGGTTACCGTTACCGTTACATCACGAAAAAGAGTAACTAGTTACTGATATCGTTACCGTTTCAAAATATAAATTTTTCTCAGTTATTTTTGCAAAAAAAGTAACTATGGTTACTTTTAAAAAAGTAACTATCTTTACTTTTTTCGTTACTTTTATATTTTAGAAATATGAGAAATATATACTAAGGAAAATAATATGTAATCAACGCTTATATCTATCTATATATTCTTTGTTTATTTTTAACGTTAATAATTGTTCGAAAGTTTTGTCGTTCACTCTGCTCCTTTTCGAGTTCAGTATGATTTCTAGGGTGTCTATTTAAATTCTACTTTTTTTTTTCAAAGGTCTTACCTTCTAAAATTGAACATTTTAACAAAACAATGAACCCCTATTTTTTGTTTTTTTTTTAAAATAATTTTTTTGTACCTCCGCAAGGAACTTAAAGTTATAAATACGGTAAAAAATTTTTTTCTTAAAATCAAAAAATAGGCGGTAATTTTTTTTATTTAAGGAAAACTATTAGGCGGTGAGACCTGAGAAATATTTTAAAGTGGCGCTTATAGGGTACCAAAAGAATCTAAATTTTGAAGGATGTAGCCTTACCCCCTAAGATTTTTCCTTATAAGAAAAAAATAACATCCCTTTTTTTGTTTTTGACAAAAAACATATTTTAGAGGTCGGTCAAGGTGCATGAAAAGAAAAAATGACTTTGTTGGTTTTATGAAAAAATATACGCGAAAAAAGATGTTTGTTTTTTCAGCGAACATTTTTTGTTTATACCTTTTTTGTCTCAGAACCATTTTGGAGACAGCAAAACACTTAACCGGGAGAAAAAGGCTTTTTTACAATTTTTGTCTAAAATTTTTGATGAAGGTGTGAATACGTATTATTTTATTCATTTAGAACTGTTTTGATCGAAACATTATATATTATAAACTCTCTTTAGCTGGTAAACTTGAATTCATTTTAAGTTACTTGAATTCTCCTGAAGTCACTTAAAATCACTTGAATTCTCCTGAAGTCACTTGAAATCTCCTGAAATATCTGAAGTCATTTGAATTCACATGAAGTCACGTGATTTCACATGAAGTCACGTGAATTTACGTGAAGTCAATTGAATTCATTTGAAATCACTTGAATTCTCTTGAAATCTCTTGAAATATCTAAAGTCATTTGAATTCACATGAAGTCACTTGAATTCATTTGAAATCACTTGAATTCTCTTGAAATCTCCTGAAATATCTGAAGTCATTTGAATTCACATGAAGTCACTTGAAGTCACATGAATTCTCCTGAAGTCACTTAAAATCTCCTGAAGTCAGTGAAATCTTCTGAAGTCATTGAAATATCCTGAAGTATCTTGAAGTCACAAGTAGCTAAAAAGAGTTTATAATAAATAATATTTCTATCAAAAAAGTTCTAAATGAATAAAATTATACGTATTTCTTAAAAGAAACTATAAAACATTTGATTTTACTAAATGAATAATTTTAGCATATAATATTTGAAACAAAGTTGTTCATTTTTAAGTATATTCACTTTCCATGTAATTTATATTCACACCTTCATCAAAAATTTCAGAAAAAAATTGTAAAAAATACTTTTTCTCTACGTTTAAGTGATCTACTGCCTCCAAAACGGTTCTGAGATAAAAAAAGGTATAAACAAAAAATGTTCGGTGAAAAAAACAAACATATTTTTTCGCTAAAACCAACAATTTTCGAGAAAATGTGGAAAAAGTCGTTTTATTCTCTTCGTGCGGCTTGAGCAAACTCTAAAATATGTTTTTTCTCAAAAACAAAAAATGAGATGTTATTTTTTTCTTATGAGGAAAAATTTTAGGGGATAAGGCTATTACATTCTTCAAAATTTAGATTATTTTGGTATCCCATAAGCGCCACTTTAAAATATTTCACAGATCTTACCGTCCAATAGTTTTCCTTAAACCAAAAAAATTACAGCCTTTTTTTTCATTTTAAGAAAAAAAATTTTTTACCGTATTTATAAATTTAAGTTCCTTGTGGAGGTACAAAAACATTAATTAAAAAAATAGGGATTATTCATTTTGTTAAAATGTTTAATTTTAGAAGGTAAAGACCTTTAAAATAAAATAAGTAGAACTTAAATGGGCACTCTAATAATTTTGCCATCATTCGAATAGTCGACATGAAAAAGTCGTTGCAAAAGCAATAAACTATTTTGATTGTCGTAATAAAAAAAATGTTTTTAAAGTAACGAGAAAAGTAACGATTTTTATAGTTACCGTTACTGAAAAAATGTTACGAGTTACCAATTCGATACCTATTTACAAAAGTAACTTCGTTACCATTATCGTTACTCAGAAAAAGTAACTAATTAAAGTTACTAGTTACTTTCAACTAGTTAAAATAACTAGTTACTTTTAACTAGTTAAAGTAACTAGTTACTTTTAACTAGTTACTTCCCATCACTGCATATTTGAATTAATTAAATTATATAAAGCTGAGTATATTGTATTTACTTATTTTATTCCTAAACTAATAATAATTTTTTTAAATCGCTAATTATTTTTAAAAAATTGAGAAAAAATTCTTATCCCTTAGAAAAGTTTGTGGTGTGAGTGCACACTTATTTTTCACCCCTCGGTGATTCTTGAATCCGTTACACTTGTTATCGAAAGTTACAAAGAGCCACCTTGTCCCATGATTGTCATGGGGTGCGATTTGGGGAAGGAACTTCATAGGGGTGCTGTTTTCTGAGCCAGTTTTCGTATCGCATTGTTATGAAGTGTTGCCACTTGAGTATCACATTTGTATACGAATTGCCCATTTATGATGCCAGATCAGAGGGAAGACGAATAGAACATTATTTTATCGTTTCAGTCTGGAACGGATCCAGATATTGAATAAAAATTAAAGTTCAAACTAAGATTTAAGAAATTCTATCGCATTATAAGTCAAGAATTATTTTTGTTCAATGCATTTTTTCGTTTCCATGGCAAGATTGAGAAATGATTCTAGATCAAAGAAAATGATCCTGAAGCTACAGTCTAACAAATTCAAGAGAGGCAGCATTAATTGGATGCTGGTTCAGTTTGAGCCCTAGGCGTAGTTTTCGCATGGTTGTAAACCAGGGAAGCGATTATCTGCTCGACTAAGACAGGGACATAAACTATTAAACCGATCACTTGGCTGCTACACAAAAAACATCATCGAGTTCGTGGGACTTGTATCGAGATCCACTTCTGCTCCGAAAATTCCACCGAATTTCGTTCGCCTTTTCATTTTGTATTGGCCGATTAGGAGTGCAGATAGGCGACACAAATAAACAAATAAGAGTTATCGCACTTTTCGCTACCGATACATCCATTCGTGGGTCCCCACGAATTTCGTGTTCGCCCAAAACCTGAGGCAGGTGCGCCTCTCTGGAATTATTCGAATGTGACAAATATGCCAAACATCTTTGCCCGACCGCAGAAAGAACAAACGCCACCAATGGCACGTAAAGGTTTGCATGTTTTAAGCCTTTTTTTTAGTTCTTTCGAGAAATGCTGCCTTTGTCTTCACCCCCTTGAATTTCGCAGGCGAATCACCACTTTCTTGTTTCACCTTCAAAACACTTCCGTAGGAATTGTATTTTAAGGAGGATTTTCTATTCTGTATAAATGAATTTAATTTATTGGACCTTTTATATTTATTTATAAGGGATCTTTAAGGGATTTTTAAAAAAAATCTTGGACTTGTTCTGATATAACTTCGCTTTTTAAAGGAGGTTTGAAATATTTTTTTAGGGTGGATTAATATGACGTTTTCAGATCTGTGGAGGCGGTGTCCACAAAATAGGAAAATCATTTTTTTCATACATGATCACGAATTTTCAATAAATGACAATTTTAGAGAGAACATATTACAGGACGATTGTCCTGAAATTCAGACTTGAGTGCACTCGAATTTCGAGAGAGCCGAGAAGGCGTTTCGCTCCCACTGTGTTCTCTTTTTTCATCTTTGACTCTATTATATCCGCAAACTTGGGTCGACACATTAAATGCCTCGAGTTTTTCACAAGGATTTGACATTATATAGGGGTTCTCAATTTTTAGATAAGTGCACAAAAGTTTGAGATGACTTTGGAAGTCTATAATATTTTTTGCGATCATATTAGGAAGTTATGGTGGTTTTTGAATGAGACAAACTGTCAGAGGTGATATTTTAAAAAAAGAATTTGAGAACTATTCAAAAATAATAATTCTGCTAAATAAATTATACTGACGGACAATAGTTTGATTATGAGGATAAAAGGATTGTCTTTGACACATATTGAAATTCAAATGCTTAGACTGTCGGGGGTTTGAATCCCCATTCCTGTGGATATGGATCTTTCCACTGTTTTCTATCCAAAACATATAAGCTATAGTTTATAATATTTAAAAAATTACAACCTGTATGTAAAATAAAATACAAGAATTCGAAGAAGTTCAGGACAAACTTTTTTGCAATTTTTCAAAACAGGCTTTACATTCCTTAAGAAAAAATTAATTTATTGAATCATTGAATTTAATCTTTGAAAATTAATTTTTAAGTTTAAATTGTGATATTTAAAAAATTCGATGAAACATGAAAATTTAAAATAATATTCACAGAACGTCAGATATAATAAATAATTTATCTTTTTTTTATTTTATAGAAAAAATATAGAAAATGATGGAAAGAAGTGGAAATGAAGAGAACCACTGATGGTGGTGAAGAAGTGAATGAAAGTCATTTTGGAAAGGATGAGCCTCCGTTTTTCGAGTCCATTGATGCTTGAAGTTCATTTTTGACAGATGGAACATCTGCCAGCAGCCACTTTGTTGTACAATTTTGTTGGAGTCGGCTAACACCTTAGACTCGGTGGTAGCTGAAAAATACAATGCGAGTAGTTCAGTGAGAATTGACTGGGATAGCCATTATTATTGGCTAAGTAATTGTCCCCTTCGATATTTAGAAATTGGCCTCGACTATTTTGCGGCTACCCTGGGTTCCTAAGAGTACGAAAGTCATTGGTGTGTTTTTATTGCCGCCCTTTGAATTCAACTTTTCAAAGTCGAGCACCGGATGCAAGGTACTTTCTGGAGGCCTCGTTTAAATCTTCACCACTTTTTACACACTTTAGAATTTTAGATACAAGAAGCAAATTTTGCTTGAATATATAAAAGTGATTTATAAAATTTGCAAAACTTTTTCTCAGATTAATTCCAGAAAATTCATATTTACCAAATTAAATTTCATTTATTGGATATCAATTTTATTTGATCCGATAAAATAGAAATTGATCTTTTCAAATCGAATTGGTAAAATTAAATTCCAAATTATTCCATTATAAAAAATTCTCTCATTTTGAGATTTTTGAGAACAAACTTTTATTTAAAACAATCAGTTCTAATTACAAAATGTCTTCAGTCTAGAAAATATATTCCTTAGATATTGTGGAATAAAATATTTTTTTAAATAAAGGAATTTTTACTTTCTCATCAAATGAGAGTGTAATAGTTTCGGCTGAAATTTGACCCCTTCCTCCGTGTTTTGATAAATCTTCTCGTTTTGAGACCCCCTGAATCCAAAAATCAGGTTTTGGTGAGGGTATCTGTCTGCCTATCTGTTGGTTTGTCCACTTTTTTTTTCGTGTACCCACGATAACTTTCGAAGAAATTATCATATCGATTCGCCTTTTGGTACACTTGTTCAGGACCAAAAAATGAAGGTTAAATTCGTTAACCAGTCATATTCGATAAAAATTCAAAAAAATAGAGCATTTTAAAAATTTGTGAAAACTCTTCGAAAAATTAAAAAATTCTAATGTCGTTTCTTAATAGTACTCAAAGAGTTCTATAAATTATCTTAATAATATTTTTCAATTTGTTTAAAATTCAACAAGAGTATTTTCAAAATTTTAAAATACGGTCTTAAGAAATACAAGAACTCTAATAAAGGTTCTTGGTAAATTTCAGCAAGCTTTATAAATTATCATAATAACATTTTTCAATTCATCTGAAATTCGAAAAGTTCTTAGAGCATTTGCAAAATTTTGAAAATCTGTTTTTTAAGAAATATAGAGATTTTAATCAAATTTGACAATTCTTGATGCTCTAGAAATTATACTCAGGATATTTTTTGTTCTATCCAAAATTCAAAAAGTAAGAGCATTTTCAAAATTTTTCAGTATCACTTTTTCAAAGTTCCAAAAATTTTAATCATGGTTCTTGATAGTTGTCGAAAAACTCTACGAATTATCTCTGTTACGTTTTTTGATCAAATCCGGTTTAACAGAATTATAGCATTTACAATAAATACTTCAAAAAATTGAAAATCAAGCTTTTACGGGGAACTTAAAAATCTGCCCACCACAGGTGGACACGTTCTTATCATCAATTTATTTCGAAATGGAAGTCACGATTAACAAATTATTTGCACTCAGTGCACAAATTATTTGCACTCAATGCACAAATTTTTTGCGTCAATTTTTATGTCGAAGTCTAGAATTTTTAACTTGAAAAAATCAGAAAATTCTATTTCATTCGAAAAATAACAAGAAATAGCGTAGAAGACCTGAGAATTATTCTAATGGAACTCCTAATCCTTAAGAATTTTCCAAGGAGTCCCCTGTAGTAATATACATATTCATAAAAAAAATTATCCATTGAAATTTTCACAAAAGTTTTGTTAAATTTTTATTTGAATTTTTTTCAATTCAATGAATTCAATTTCCAAATTACTGAAGACATACTTACGTTCTTAATATTCATATTCTCCAAGATTCTATTTTCCTAATTTCTAAACTTTCTAATCTCCTACATTTTTACTATATAACATTGTATTATTGATCTAGCATCTAGCATAGTCAAAATCTGCATTAATTGGAAACTTTTGTTTACCAGTTTTTTATTTATTCGAGTTTGAATTTTTAGTTTAGGTCAAATTATCCCAAGCAGGCCACCATAAATTGAAATTCGTTTTTTTCGCTGTGAAATGAATTTTTTAATAGCCCTTATGATCGAAAAGATTTGCCCAGGTTTTGATCGCAAACAAAATTTCTTGCAAAAGTTATTAACAATTAAAATTCAATGTTAAAACATGATCAACATTTTTCTCGTCAACTGCTAAATGGATTTTGATTATTTTTACGTTGAAATTTTTTTTTTAAAACGTACATTCCAGAATTCTTTTTTTCAAATATAAAAACATTGAATTTGTTTAATAAAATATCAATAGTTTATATACAAATGGAACTTTTTTTCTTTAAAAAAAATTTTTTTTGCACGTTATTCTACATTCTTTCTGGAGAGAAATGCGAAAAGAAATTCTAAGTAGTTTCTATTATAATAGAAACTACTTAGTATTTCTTTTCTTTTCATATTATAAAATTATAAATTTTTTTTGTACGTTATTCTACATTTTTCCTGGAGAGGAATGCGAAAAGAAATACTAAGTAGTTTCTATTATACTACTTAGTATTTCTTTTCGCATTTCTCTCTATTATAATAGAAACTACTTAGTATTTCTTTTCGCATTTTTCTCCAGAAAAAAAAATATAGAATAACATATACAAAAAATTTTTGAAAAAGAAATATTAAGTAGTTTCTACTATAATGGAACT
>JBAGKK010489971.1:0-15910 GCA_037177015.1 Euceroptres primus
TTTAAAAAATACCATTAACAATAATATTACAGTTCTTAAAAGTATAATTAATCCTATTTTTCCGAGATATGTTTTTTTGTGCCCATAATACCTTAAGGGTGACGTACAATGGTTTAAAAAGCTCCTTTTTTGGACAAAAATCGACCGTCAGTACAATTTTTAACGGATTTTGTACACTTTAACGATTTTTATACTTTGCGGTTTAACGGTCAGTACAATTTAACAGTTTTTTTTCCTAGAAGTGATTGTACATCTTCCAGGTATAACGAGCGACTGTGAATATTTCACTCTGACTAAACAAAAATTTGTTATTTAGCAAAGTTTAAACATTTTTTTGTCTAACTTTTCAGTGATACCATTTATTTTAAGATTTTCAAATTTATAAAAAAAGACATACATCAATATTTTTTTTTATAAACATACACCAATGTAATGATTATCTAAAAATAATGCCCAGTAGGTTAGAGTAAGAAAAAAATTGTTTATAATGTTATGAACAAACTATTAAACAAAAGACATTTTTTCGTGATTCGCTATAATTAACTATATTAAATCCATAGATATTCAATGAAATATGACAGATAACAACGTGCGCTTACAATTAGTTAAGAAAAGCTGCTTTTTACCAACTATTTATACAATTTTTATAAAAAATGCACACTTTAACCATTTTTTCATGAATAGACTTCATTCTTTTGCGGAATCAACTTGAAATATTTTGCCAAAGACTCCTTGCTGTTATATTTTTCATAATTACAAACAATGGTAATTATATAAACAATTTTTATAAAGAAATGCATATTTTGACCATTTTTTTCATGAATAGGCCTAATTTTTTTTGCGGAATGAAGTAGAAAATGTCTTTGCAAGAACTCCTTGCTATCATATTTCTCATAGTGACAAAAACTGTTAATTATATAAACAAATTTTATAAACAAATGCACATTTTCACCATTTTTTTATGAATTTCACTTCATTTTTTTGCGTGTGTCGAAATGTCTTACCAAAGACTCCTTCCTGCCATATTTTTCATAATGACAATAATTTTTAATTATAAAAACAATTTTTATAAACAAATGCACATTTTGACCATTTTTCAATGAATAGGCCTACTTTTTTAACGAAATAAAGTAGAAAACGTCTTTGCAAGAACTCCTTACTGTCATATTTGCCATAATAACAAAAACTGTTAATCATATAAACTTTTTTTATAAACAAACGTTTTTCACCATTTATTCATGAAAAGGGTTGAGTTTTGTTTAAAGAATTATTAGCTTCTATCCATTTGAAATATATGACAGCAAGAAGTCTCTGGAAAGACACTTCTAGTTTATTCCGCAAAAAAAAATTAGGCCTATTCATAAAAAAGTGGTCAAAATGTGCATTCTTTAACAAAAATTGTTTATGTGATGAACAATTATTGTCATTATGAAAAATATGGCAGCAAGGAGCCTTTAGCAAAACATTTCGAGTTGATTCCACAAAAAATGAAGCCTATTCACGAAAAAATGGTAAAAATGTGCATTTGTCTGTAAAAATTGTTTTTATAATTATCAGTTTTTGTCATTTTGAAAAATATGATAGCAAGGAGACCCTGGAAAGACATTTCTAGTTAATTCCGCAAAAAATATTAGGCCTATTCATGAATAAATGGTCAAAATGTGCATTTGTTTGTAAAAATTGTTTATATAATTATCAGTTTTTGTTATTTTGAAAAATATGATAGCAAGGAGTCCCTGGAACGACATTTTTAGTTAATTCCGCAAAAAATATTAGGCCTATTCATAAAAAAATTGTCAAAATGTGCATTTGTTTATAAACATTGTTCATATAATTAACAGTTTTTGTTATGAAAAATATGACAGCAAGGCGTCTTTGGCAAAACATTTCAAGTTGATTTCACGAAAAAGTGAAGCCTGAAAAAATGGTTAAAGTATGCATTTGTTTATAAAAATTGTTTAAGTAGTTGGTAAACGGCAGCTATTTTTAACTAATTGTAAGCGCACATTATTATCTGTCATATTTCATTCAAAATATGTGGACTTAAAATAGCTTATCATTGCGAATTACGAAAAAATGACTTTTGTTCAATAGTTTTGTTCATAACATTATAAACAATTTTTTTCTTACTATAACCTACTGGACGTTATTTTATTTAGTCATTACATTGATTTATGACCTGCTTTAATAAACTTGAAAATCTTAAAAGAAATTGTATCACTGAAAAATTAGACCAAAAAAAGTTTAAACCTTGTTGTAAAATAACAAATTTTTGTTCAGTGAGAGTGAAATATTCGCAGTCACTAGTTATACTTGGAAGACTGACGGTCATTTCTAAAAAAAAAAGAACATCAAAATCTGTTAAGAATTGAACTGTCGGTCGATTTTTGTTTAAAAAAGGGTACTTTTTTCCCCACTGTGTGGTACTTCAAAATTGAAATTTTTTCCTCATGGTGAGAGAGACTCCCTGGAAATTTTTTAAATTTGTAAAAAAGTTTTAGTGGTGCCGGGAAATTTTTAAAACTTTTTAAATTTGGAAATTTTTCAAATTTGTTCTATGGGTTTAAAAGTCATAGGGAATTTTTTTTATAATAAAGTTTTAGGTAGCAAGTAAGACTATAAAATTCTAAATGAAAAAAAATTTTGTTCACATAAGGTAGATGTCCCAATTTCTGATCATTTAAGGTTACGTGCTCCAGTTTTTGCGTTTTATAAAATTTCCTTAAACTTTAAAAACAAAAACTTTGAATCCCTCGTATAATTTGACTATTTTTCTTTAAAGTAAGCGTATAAAAAAGATAAACGGTTAGAAATGCTTAAAGAAAAGTGTTTGCATAAAAAATTCTCTATGTCCCAATTCCTGATCACCTAAATTTTAACCTAACATTATCCTTTAACTTTCGATTTGACACAATAAATGAGGAATTAACTGCCAAATTTTTTTTAAAAAAATAGAACTGATTTTATCTAATTTTGACCAAAATAGACTTTTTAAAATACATATGATCAGGAATTGAGGTATGATCAAGAATTGGTATATCTACTTTATTAAAATTTTTTCTGACGAACAAAAAATGACTTTTTTTTTAAAATTCGGCTAAATTAACGTCAATTCTACATAAGTTGGAAAAGTTTTACAAGATACTTCTCTAGTTTGAAATAGATTAGTGCATCATTTTGATTTACCTGAACAAATTTTTTCTTTATTGTCATAACAGTTTTAAAATCGTTAAAAATGGCAAAAATCACTAAAATAAATAACATAATTTTTTTCAGCGAAAACAAAATGATGGAGGGATACTCTGTTTCAAATTAAAGTATCATGTTAAACTTCTTTAACTTTTTTAATATTGATGTTAATTTAGTCGAATTAAAAAAGTCGCTTTTGGTTCGATAAAAAAATTCTAATTTTAAACAAAAAAAATTTTTTTAACCTACCTCAAATTTTATATAAAAATGATTTTTGCACCCACAGAAAAATTTTGAAACAATTCCAAAATAAAAAAATTTCACAAACTTCCCGCCACTACTAAAACTTTTTAAAAAAATTTTTAAAAAATCACAAGGAGTTCCTCCCAGTAAGAGGAAAAAACTGGACGCATGCCGTTTTGGAAAATACGATTTTCAATTTCTAAGCGTCACCCTATTCCTCATTTGTAGGCTAAAACAGTACGAAAGCTGCCAAAATTTTGTTGCAAGAATTAACTTCACCAAATGAATATGATACTTTAGTAAATTGAGTTAATTATTTGCAGAAAATAATAAAATTTAGAAAAGGAAAATTATCTGGAAACAATAAAACTAGAAATAAAAGTAAGGAAATGTAAGTGGGTAAGACAGTGATTGAAAATGGACCTTTGAGTGACAAGGTAAATAAACAGCAAGCCCTATAAATATGTGGTATATATAGATAGAAGGAGTCTCTCAGTCTCATTGCTTTTCATGAGAGTAGCAGTAGGTACTTTGAGACCGATGGTCTCTATTCCAGATTTCATCCAATTCTTCTCGGAAGTAATGTACTGAAAGAATCATAAATAAATATAGCAGACAAGTGACGAAACTGGTAATTTATGATTTTTACTGATGAAATCATGTTTAAACTTTCACGTACCAAATATTTTTCTTTCATTACAAGTCTCAATAATTATAAGTTTTCTTTTGTTTTATTGTTTAATAATGTAGAAACTTGATTTTCTAAAAATTATAAACACAAACATGCACTCTTATGTTGAAGAAAAAATAACTGAGATACAATAAAATTATTAATTATATTCTTACTTGCTTTGGCATAATTTAGCTTCTCGATTTTTTTTCTTCAAATTTTACCTTTGAGAGCTTTCGATTATATTTTATTATAGACACTCTTTGACCCCTAATGGGATCTTCGGAATTAAGGGATAACTGAATTTCTCTGTTGCTGAGTGTTATCTGCCACCATTCCTTTTCTTTTTATCCAGGAAGTACTGCCATATTTCAGAAACCAGAGCTTTTAATGACTTTTAATTTATTGTCTTGAACCAGAGCTTCAAGGCAAAAGTTGTATTTCATAAAAATTACTTCTTATTTTACTTCTTATTATCCGAAAAATTTAATAAAATAAATTTATTATCCTGATTAAATAAAGACTGAATTTCATAAGCACTTGTATTTTGAATGTGGTTTTCCCCTCTTATTTGTATACGAACGTGCAGAACTTGACAGTCTATTTTTGTGGCCAGACATTATTATGGGTGGCAAGCAGGGTCACGCGTCGTGCCATTATAATCGAGATGTGGGTTGAAAATTTTAATTCTTGTGAGAAATTTTAATAAACACTTTATTAAGGGGCTAGCCCTAAACTAATGACCTTTTTTCATTAATTTTTTTTTGATAGTAGATTTTATTAGATAATTCTGGATTTTACACATATTATAAAAGACGTTCAAAAGTATGCAAAAAAAATTTTTTTTAATGACATCCGGCGGAGATATGGCGGCCCGAAGAGAACTTTTTTTTGTACCAATGATTACTCAATTTTGGCTCATCTAAAACAAAAAATCCAAAAAGATTATTAAAGAGTACATGTCCGGGTATCACATGAACCTCAACCATCGAAAAATATCACCAAATAAAAAATTGGTGAAAGTTTAGATTTTTTGACAGTTTTTTGCAACATAAATTGTTTTAAAATGTTGTTAAATGTGAATGAAAAATTATGATTGACTTGATCGAGTGATCGAGTGAATGAAAAATATGATCGATTCATGCCATAGCTATGCATCTTATGAACATCTCTGCAAAATTTGAGACAAATCGGCCCAGTAGATCGGCCGGAATCGTTGGTACCAGCTTTAAAAACACTGTTTCGGAAAAATGCATTTAAAAATTATTAACAAATTAATATTTTGGTCTAACAATTTTTTTGTATTCTTTTTGAGTAGTATATAAAAGTGAGTAGTAAATAAAAAGATTTTTTGCATTAAATAAAATACTTTCTAAGAAAATAAATAAAGAAAACTTTTTTTTTGGCTCGAGGTTTAGGGTTAGCCCCTTAAGTCTCGAAAAAATCGTTTTTATTTTGTAAATTGTTTTATTTATCATATCGAATTCTCAATGCTATCAAATTAAAATGCTGGGCATCTTTTAAAATTAATAATAAATTTTTTTTAAAAATTGGCTAAAATGTAATATCTTTCATTAGTAGACAATTCTTCCAGTAAATGATATTTGAAATTTTAAATTTCAAATATAAATTTTAAAAAAAAACTTGGAAAGTGGAAGGAATCAACTTTGAAACTTTCATTTTTTCGAAATTTTACATATGCTTTTGGGTAGAAAATGATAAAAGTGTAATTAAAAGTGTTTTTATTTTGTAAATTGTTTTATTTATCATATTGAATTTTCAATGCTATCAAATTAAAATGCTGGGCATCTTTTAAAATGAATAATAAATTATTAACAAAAAAATTAGCTAAAATGTAATATCTTTCATTAGTAAACAATTCTTCCAGTAAATGATATTTGATAGTAAATTTTAAAAGAGAACTTGGAAAGTGGAAGGAATCAACTTTGAAACTTTCATTTTTTCGAAATTTTACATGTGCTTTTGGGTAGAAAATGATTAAAGTGTAAAAAGTTACTTAAAATTTTACAAAAATGTTCTGCTTTCTGTCATGACTTTATAAACGTTTGCAAGGATTTTAAAATACAGAAGGTTGAAAAGAGTGTTCTCGTATAAGACGTGACTGTCGATAGCGAGGCCAATAAAATTCGAAAGATAAGATAGCCACCCTAACGAGTGAAGTAAGCAACTTCGCTCAGGACGTGGTTTCTTTTATCCTAGCCAATAGTTGTATATACGTATCCTGAATATTGCCTTGATTAAACCTTTTCCAACTTGGTTATACTAATTCAATCATAAACTGTAAATATTCCCTTCAATCAATAATCAATATTACTGAAATAAAGTTTCCTGAATTTATTATCAAAGTCATAGTAATTTACGACTGAATACTTGCAATCTAAATAACGCTTTCAAATTTACCTTTACGGAAATTTGAAAAACAAAAAGATTTTTATCTTTGTGAAAGCATTAAAGTTGGAATTCTTCAAATGTATAAAAAGTATTATTCCTTTTTTTTTTTTTAAAAAAGTTCTGAATCTGTCTTGTGTTAGAAGTATGAAATCTTTGTCTTGTTTCTTTTTTCTATTCTAAAGCAAATTTGTTCTACGAACGAATTTCTCACTTTTATGACAAGTCTTTTTTACTGAGTGGATAGTGGTTAAAGATTTTTTTCCACTTCTGAGGGAAACGTGAAATCTGCTTGCAATTCGGCAATGAGGACAGCTTAGAGACGACGAGAAAAAAATGATAGATATCTGGCATAATCCGGTATTACACAAAAAACCTTTTTCTCTGCGATTTCTTTATTTCGCATACGTGACTCCCCCTAGACTTCATCATAATTTATTATCTCTACTCAACACTTATCTAAATCTATGCTTTTCTCAAAATTAAAAAAAAATTGAATTTTACAAGTTTAGTTTCTATTCAATGAAAATAATTTACATCAATCAGGGATCTGAACGAAACTTTCGTTCCATTTCGTTACTCAAAGGAAAAAAATTATTTTTCACTTAACTGTGGTTTACTTTCGCAAGATTTGGACAAAGTTAGTTGATACCTAATGTTATATTAATGACTGAACAGAAATTATTTTGATTAACTGCCTGTAACGAAATGGAACGGAAGTTTTGTTCGGATCCCTGACATCAATTAAGAAATTTCTTTTAATTTTTAAGTCTTGCACAAGTTATTAAAGAAGGGAATTTAATTTTTACATATTTAGAGATTTAAAAACTACTTGATGAGAAAATTAAGAAAATAACGGACAAAATCTGTTTTTGACATTTCTATTCTTATAGAAACAAAAATTTGAATTTATGTGGATCTACAAAATTCTATCAAAGTTGTGATTGACTTTGATGCTTTTTAATCGATATTTAACCTTTTGAATGTCCAGCTTCCATATCAGTGGCAGTTTACAATTTGAATTTATGTCCATCTACAAAATTCTATCAAAGTTGTGATTGACTCTGATGTTTTTAATCGATATCTAACCTTTTAAATGTCCAGCTTCCATATCAGTGGCAGTTTACATTTACTCATTACTCTCTAAGTCCTGGATAGAAAATAACTGAAGAGGAAGACGCAGCGCAAACATCAAACGCAAAGAAAATGGTAAAATTTTAATTATTGCGAAAGTGCCGATCATGGGCCACATTTTCCAAAAAGTAGAAATTTGGCATTTTTGCAATCCATCTTGCGTTTTTCACAGTTTACTGATATTTCAAATTGATTCTACCAAGCAGCAAACATTAATTTGTAATAAGGAGATGTGCATCAAACATTCCCCAGAAAGAAAGAGGGAAATATTTAATTATTGAGAAAACCCTGATTGATTACATTGGCCACTTTTTTCAAAAAGTGAAAATTTGGCATTTTTGCAACCACTATTGCTTTTTTCTAAGTTAACTGATATTTTTAATTGATCTTGCGTGCCGGCAAACATTTTTTTTGTAACAACAATATGCCTCAATATATTCTTTATTACTTCCCAAAATTTCAGCGCTATATTTGCATTTCTTTAACAATAAACTTGCTGAATGTAAATAAAGAACGGTCGGTAATTTGGGACGTTATTATGTATCAAATATCAGGGATGAGAAGTAACTAGTTAAAAGTAACTAGTTACTTTAACTAATTATTTTTTCTGGGTAACGATGATGATAACGAAGTTACTTTTGTAAATAGGTAAAGAATGGATAAATAGTTATATTTTTTTAGTAACGGTAACTATAAAAATCGTGACTTTTCTCGTTACTTTCGAAATATAGTACAGAATTTTTTTATTGCGACAATCAATATATTTTATTGCTTTTGCAACGATTTTTTTGTTTCGACTATTCGAATGGTGGTGACACATATATTTCTCATATTTGTAAAATATAAAAGTAACGAAAAAAGTAACGATAGTTACTTTTTTTGCAAAAGTAACCGAGAAAAAGTTATATTTTGAAACGGTAACGATATCAGTAACTAGTTACTTTTTCCCCCTTAATTCCATCAGTATCATCATTCGATTTATCTCTCGGTCACCTTTCATGTGTTTGATTAGTAAAGGAAAAAGTTCTTCTTTTGCAAGATTTGAGTATCCATTACTGATGGTAAATAGAATCAGGAACACAATGCAAAGGACATATGAATTAAAATCCATCGTAAATCTGGAAAAAAAGAATATTTTATGGTTTAATTATTATTACTCTTGAAATCAGCTGTTAATTATATTTTTATTAATAATTCTGTAGTATGAATAACATAATTTTTTTTACTCACAAACTGCGAAGCTTTTGAGCCCTGTGTCTGTGTAATGTTGTGACGTCAAGATTTAAGGCTGTTCTGCTTTGACATTGGTTGCTAGTGTGATTTTTTTTCTAGGGCACTCTTTTTTCTTACTTAGTAGCTATGTAATCTGCACAAACATTTTTTCTTTCTTAAGGTATTGTTTTAGATCATTTTACAAGCATATTAACCTAGAAAACTTCTTTCATACCAGCGTTAATTTTTTTCCAGAAAATATTATTAAATTTTGATCTTCGTGTATTCTGCGATTACTAATAATTCTTATAAGTTAACTGATATTTTTAATTGAGCCTGCGGTCCGGCAAAGTTTTTTTGTGACAGAGACTCTAAGCAAACGTCTTCTACAAAGAAAAATTAAAGTCTTTAATTATTGTGGAAGCCCTGATATATTTCATTGCTACTTTTTTCAATAAATGGATATTTGGCATTTTTGCAACCGCTGTTTCTTTTCTCTACGTTAACTGATCTTTTTAATTGATCCTGCGGACCGAAAAAATTTTTTGTAACAATGAGACTCTAAGCAAACATCCCCTATATAGAAAAATTAAAATCTTACATTTTTCAGAAAGCTCTGATATATTTCATTGGCTACTTTTTCTAAAAAGTGGAAATTTGGCAATTTTGCAATCATTTTGTGTTTTTCTAAGTTCCAGCAAACATTAATTTGTAACAAGGAGACGCGTATTAAACATCCCCAACAAAAAAAGATGGAAATATTTAATTATTGAGAAAACCCAGATTGCATTGGCCAATTTTCCTAAAAAGTGGAAATTTGACATTTTTGTAATCGATTTTGCTTTTTTCTAAGTTTACTGATATTTTTAATTTATTCTGTTGACCAGAAAACATTAACTTGTAACAAGGAGACGCGTATCAAACATCCCCTTCAAAGAAAGAGAAATTTTTAATTATTGAGAAAATCCTGTTTGATTACATTGGCCACTTTATCCAAAAAGTGGAAATATGGGATTTTTGCAATCGATCTTGCGTTTTTCTAAGTGTATTGATATTTTTAATTGATTCTGCCGACTAGCAAACGTTAATTTGTAATAAGAAAGGCCGTATCAACCATCCTTCACAAAGAAAGAGGGAAATTTTTTATTTTTGAGAAAGTCCTCATTAATTTCATTCTATATACGAATGCGAATTTAAATACAAGTTAAATAATTTTCGAACATATTGAGAACTCTTAGAATATATAAATTTTTTTCCCTTAACAATATTACAGCAGAATAATACATTGATACTTACTCTTAGTTAATAAATTTTTAAAATAATATCTATTAGAAATTGTCAAGCCTGATCAGAGAAATCCAGAAATCGAAAGCCTTAGAATCAACAAATTATTTACAAAATGCGCCTTAGAAGAGTGAAGAATGAGAAAGCTGAAGACAGTATCTGCATAATATTTTATTTGTAAAATATTTATCAAATAAATAAAGCTAACCAATAGAATAATCAATAAAATACCCTAACTTGGTTTTAAAACAAAATGTTTTTTCTTAGAATTTTTTTCAATTAAAATATATTAATATGAAAGTTTAAAGGAATTTTGAAATCTTAAAAAATTTCAAAAATAACTCTTTTTAAATTCTCACTACATGAAAAGGTATTACTTTTTAATACTGTTTTTCTTATAAAAATAATATGCATCGACAATAATAATCACATTTCGACTATTATTAAAATTGTCGTACAATTTTTTGAGCCTAATTAGTGAAAAAAATTTGACCCTTTTAAGCCTGAATTATTTTCAATTTCAATATTTTAGAGTTGAAGATTTCAAAAATCACTTTAAAGATGTAGTTCCGAACGTTCGAATGAACGAAAATTTTTTTCATAGCTAAAATTTAGCTTGAAATATTGTTCCAACTACAAAATAAAAAGAAGAATCATAAACTTTTTTATTATTACAATAGTTTCTTTATTAATAAATCAATATTTTAGAACAAATTTGAGTTTAAAATTAAATCAAATAAAAATTTCGTTCATTTGAACGTTCAGAACTTCAGGCACATCTTCAAAGTCTATCCCACAAGTTTTTTGTCCTCATATCGTCGGGTGGGAACAACAAGGTTTCAGTTCAGCGAAAGCGGCAAAAAGATTCTAAGCTATTAGAGGTTCATTTAAATATATTTTTATATACTTTTAGTTTATTAAATCATTAGAAAATTAATAATACCAGAAAGTTTAAAATTTCTACTTTTATAGTATTACTTTTTTAATGATTTAATAAGCTAAAAGTATATAAATATATTTAAATAAACCCCTAATAGCTTAATTTCTGAAGTAGAACCTTTTTGCCTCTTTTCCTGAAAAGGTGCCTTCTTGCTTCTCGCCGCAAAACGGAACCTTTTAGCCTCTCTCGCTGAACTGGAATCTTGTTGCTCCAACCGACGACATGCCTTTGCTGTTTTACAATAAAACTCGAAAATAATTATTCAAACTATTCAAAATACTTATTCCAAAAAGGCTTTAATGAAAATCTATTTTTTTTAAATAAATAGCTGAGTGAAATAAAAATTGCATCTGAACAGTTAATACCTATGTGTCTACTTTTATTTTGCTTAATTTAAAAAAAAGAAATTATTGCCCCTCTTTGAAAAAAGAGGGAAACATTTCCATATGAAAATAATGCCTGCTTACCGATGAAAATGTTTGTAAGGACATATGGACGAATTTTCCTGCCGAAAGAAATGCAACCTTTTGGGATCTAGAAATAATGATTTCTACAAGTATCCGCTCTTTTTCGGTCCAATTATGCCAAGGAAAATCATAGGCTCTCATCCCGATGTTCATGCTCTGTAATTAATGTTATGAATTATTATTATTACACATTTTATTAAATACATTTTCTATTATTCAATATTTTTCTGTTTAAACTCTTTTAATCTTTTAAATCAAACCATTTTCATTTTTTTTTACTTCAAGTTCACTTATTTTTGAGATTGTGTTTTATTTTTTTTTAACAAGCAGGTTTTTCCGATCAAAGTGAAACATAATACAAGATTAAAAATATTTGTGAATTATACTGCGTCAAACAATTAATTAGTAATCAGTAATTGCTACCTCAGAAAAATAATCTAAATTGTAGATTATTTTGAAAAAATATAGATATTACAGACCATCAGCAAATTGAATCCAAAGCCACAAATAGCTATTATGCTTAAAATAGTTTGCAAAAGTACAACTGGACTAAAAATGTGTTCCGTTGCAGCAAAATAACTAAAGGAAATACCAATTACACTAGACAACTTGACTGTAATCCTAATTTATAATAATAATAATAATAACAAAAGGCCCAAATGATTATTAATTCCAAGTCCCAATGAAAAATTTCCCATTGGATCTAGCTTACAATTAGCCCAAGACTGGGAGCCAATGATGCGAACATTGGCACAAAATTTTAGTAATTTTCCATTTGTAACTGGAAAGTATTTTACTATTTAAATGCACTTATTTTTCTTTGAAAAAAATATTCAATAAAAAAAAATTGTATACATTAATTCCTGGCAAGAAATATATTTGACATTGTAATCACATTGTAATACATTGTAATCACTTACTGTAAAACACACTGGTGTTGTTCGATAATCTTTACAATTTGTTCAAAATCATTTTTGGAATTTTTTTCCACATTCTCTGACTTTAATTTTTCGAATTTGAACATTCGAAGTTGTAATAATTTGAAATGGGCACAGGCATGGAGAACAAAAAAGGTCACGGCGGTATCTACACCTATTATTGGAATAATGCTGATTAATCCACTTGGAATTTGCAGAATATACCACACATTAAAAATTCTAATATTTTCGTGAAATAATCCTGAGGGGTAGGGAAGTGTCCTGCTAGTAATCAATGTCCCGTTAGAATCGAAAATAAATTTCGAAAATGCTGGCTGTATAAGCAAACTCATTAAGGCACAAAATACGTTTACAAAAAATCCATAGGTGAGATACATGGCCCTTGTTGCATAATGTTTTACTGCCTCAGCCTCTTCTTCATCCTTCACATTTTCCCATAAACGATTACAGAGGTTCACGAGGTTGGCTAGTTTCTTTCTTTTCGGCAATAATAACATCACTAACAAAAATGTACCCAAAATTAAAGTGTCGAAAATAACCATTAAAACTTTAAAAGTGTACTACAAAATTCAACAAAACACAACAGACACAAATTTTTTAATTAAAGATTAAAAATATCTTTTAAAGCACCAACTAGAATTTCCAACAGTTCACTGAAGATGTTTAAAGCCTCTATGACTTCGATATCTTTTCCTCGAAAGATTATGGTATAAAAAGCAGGAAGAACCAAGAATCCAGAAGTGCAAAATGGAATTATAATCGATATACCATTGATTAAAATATCCCATGATTGAAGAGGTAAAACACCACTAAACTGCAGTAAAAATTTATTAAAGCGAAAGTATTTTAAAAAATAACGATCATACATTTTACTATCCCTGTCGAAAATAAGAGATGCACATCAGGTATTGATAGGAAAAACACTGTTGGAGCGATTCTTTCTTTTTAGATTTTGCACAATTTATTACTTTTTCATAATTCATCCGACGATCGAAAAAAATTTATCACAAAGAACATAGAATACGACTAGCTATTTGCTGAAGTGCATGTCAAGTAATGAAAGATAATAGGGGATAATAGCTGCTTTAAATATTCAGAACACTAGGGTATCATTTTTTTCATGGAACTAAAAAAAAACTACGAAATTCTGAGACTTCTTGGTGCCTAATTTAACGATTATTATTTCAGTGGACAAGGCAGACAGTATTATCTAAATTATAGGTTTCGAAAATAATTTTCCGATAATTCTTCGGTCAGTGTTTTCTTTCTTCTGTGCTTGAATAATTAAAGGCATCTCTTATAAGAGGACATATCGACTCTCTAGTAATTTTTTTAGATTTGTCTATTTCAGTTAACGTGAACTTCTTTCATACTAGCCACAAAGTTTCGATAAAAGCTAACTAATACAAAATCAAACATTTTTAATTATACTATCAATACCTAGAGTGCTTCATTTTAAAGTTTGGAGCAATATTAGAACTTTCGTAATCTACTTTATTCCTTCTTGCTCTTCATCTTGATTTTCTACCTTAATATAAACTTCATCCAATAAGAAAAAAACTCAGGAAGAATTTTCACGTGCATTTTTGCTCGTAAGAAAATGGCAAACTTCAACACGAAATAATAAATAACCAATGGAATCTTGAAGAAGAAAAAATATCTGAAAATCTTTAAGGGTATGTGATGCATAATGATGTCACGAATTACTGACCTAAATTTAAAATTATGTATAAACATTCACACCACAAAATGTGTTACCTGCCTGCCTAGTTATATCTAAAAAATGGCAAAAATCTTTCTTAACACACTCACTCCACGGTTCCCACACGTTCTGTCCAGGTGCCAAAAATCCTTCACTAGGGCTTACTTCTTGGGACGTATCCGTCACCCTGAACTTATAGCTATTTTTTAATAGCTTTAAATTTCTTCAAGTTAAAAAATCCTAACGTGCTATTCAGGTTCTTCATATGTAGATCATATTTCGCTGAAAACATCCTATAATTAGTCAAAGTTTCTCTAATAACAGTTAAAAACATTAATTATATTGGAAAATAATTTCAATAATTATAATTGGAAAAAATTTGAATTTTAAATATTATATTTTTTTTTAAATGTTTACGTGCAATGTAATTCGAAAACTAATCAAAAGTTAAAAAGATAGCGTTATCAAAAATTGAGTCGTGTCATCCGAAATGCTAATATTTAGAGAAAAATTTTTTATCATTTCTAAAAAAATGTATATTTGCGGAGTCAAGAGAATTCTGAGATTATTCTGTAAACTTGAAATCAGCAGTGCAAAACTTTATTCAACCTGAAATCAGCCGTTAGAAACTCTTATTAAACTGAAGTTAAAACTCTACAAGAGGAATAAATTATAAAAAAACTCAAATCAAAAAAAAATTTTCAGTAAAAATTATGATTCTAACAATGAAATTTTTTCCCTTTGATTTGTTAAATAAACCCTTTCTTGGTCTATTCATATTTTAAAATATTCATTAAAACCAGAATTAAATTTTTGTATTGATTGAAAATTGATTATCAAGTTCCAATTTAAAATTCATAAGTTAAGAAGATTTTTCAAAACAAAGATAACTTAATGTTTAATTTACTAATTTTCGAGATATTATACAAAAAAAAAGGAACCAAGAAAAGCCTAAGCCCTAAGCTAAAAAATGGTCTCCTACACGCTGGTAAGAATAAAAATTTAACCAGCGGTCACTATCTGCTTTGTAAAGTTAAGCAAAAAATTACAACCCGCCTTCGTGTCGACTTGGACCATTTATCCTACAACATGATGAAGTTAGAAGGGACTTAAAAACCTACCCACCATCGCGGATTCCCCCGTCGGAGCGATGGCACCATAGAAAACCGGGACCACCTTCCTCTGCATCCTCCTTCCTGTCTTTCAGTCCTGTAAACATAACAAAATTTTTTTATTCGACCCTCCTAAAAACGCTCCTTTAGGTGCCTGCTTAGCCAGCGTGAAGAGCAGTGTTGCCAATGGCCGGGAAATTTCCCGAAATCCGGAAAATTTTGACGCTCTCGGGAGATTTTGCGGGAAATGAAAATATTCCGGGTAATTCCGGGATTTTTCAAATTTATGGTACTTTTCATGGTAATTACTGGTAAAATTCTAAAATGTACATAACTACCGGTTAATTAATCAGTCATTTTTCGGTAGTTTAAAAAAATTTCGGAAATTACCTGAAGTTTCCAGGAAATTACCAAGGTTTTTACATTCCGAGAAAAATCGGGATTTTCTGTGTGCACGGTTGGGAAATTTTAAGTTGGCATCCCGGCAACACAGGTGAAGAGTTGCCAATTTCAGTCCGATGACGGTCAGTGAGTGTAATAGTACATTTCGATACGTGTGTGAGAGGTGATTATTTAGCGCACGAGACGTTTTTCGCACGAGCGAAGCGAG
>JBAGKK010489982.1:0-10012 GCA_037177015.1 Euceroptres primus
TTAAAAATGCGAAGTTCCAATTCGCACTAGTGTGGTATATACGTATGCGCAGATGGAGTGTGGTCTTTGCGGGTTAATATATTTTACATAAGAGTAATTTGGAAGGGTGTTAAGGTTTGATAAATTCTGCATAGTGTATTTCCTAATACATTGTCCTAATAAAATTCTTTTATATTTGAGAATGGTGTAAGATATCAGCTTTTCAATTTAAAATCTTATGTAACGTTTAGGGTAGATTTTTTTCATATGTCACTTTTTTCTTCGCATTTTTTTACGATCTAGTAAATTATTTTTGATACAAGATTGGGAAAATATTTTTTTACTTCTTTAGTAAATTAAAGAATAGTAATTAGAGACAGAAAACATTGCTTTCCCACATACAAACGAGTGTCTGAAAGGGTTAAATGAGTAGTAGTTTCTTATATATTTTTTCTTTTATAAACAGGATGCTTTAGTGAAATTTGATATTTTACATAGGTTTATATTATTTTTCATGGTTTTGAAAAGGGAATATAAAAGCGCTGACGGGAGGCTTGGTTTAAAGAGAGCTCGTCATTTCTGAAGGCCGACGGAATAAGAAAGTCGTCAACTCCAGCCATCGCAACATGTGTAACGTTTACACAGGTCGTAACGACCGATCATCAGGAAACTGAGAAAGTTACTACCTCATGAGAATCACGCTTCCGAGCAATCTCAACATCGATGGTGCCTAGCGCGTTAACGATCTGTCTTTGAATCTCTCTTACAATAGTCGCCTCGCAAGTGTCTTTTAAAGAGCGACTTATCATCCTCGATAGCTCTTCTCAAACTCTCTAAGAGCGTTTTTCAAACGTTACGACCGAATAAAACACTTCAAGTTCCGATGATTCCACGATTCCACCATTTCCGGCAATTTGTTTCTTTTTTCCATTTTCTTTTACTGTGCTTCAACCACAGAAATGCAAAAACCGCAAAATAAATACCGAATATATTTGGGTATCATTCTGATCTTGATATGTCATTCGATATAACACTGATACCTTTTCTATTCTTTTTTTTCATTGTAAATATAATTGTAAAATGTAAAAGATATAATTGTAGATTGTAAAAGAGTATTCAAACTTCTCATTAGGTTTTACTTTTTTTCCATGAAAATATTTTATAAGAACTTCAAAAGGAGAAAAGAAATGTAACCGAGAATGGTGTAATTTTTATTGAAAAGGAGAATATGGAAGGTTATATTGCAATGCAAATAAAATTCGACTGGATATAATCAAAGCCTTCCATTTCCCGCAGCAGCTAATCTCCTGATATTTGTAGTTTGTTTCACCTCAGAGATAAAAACGTTTCTTTTTTATGATCACGCAACTTGTGTATAGCGTCTGCAAAAAAATTTCCATGACCAAACCGCAATTCCGACCTCAATTTCAGATTTAAACGCAACTGTAAAGCTCTCGTGAATTCATTTAAGCTTACATCCTCATTTCCTTCGTCGTTCGAATTATTTCGTACTTCCACGTCTCAAGGTAAAAGTAATTTCGCATCCTTCGAAATATAGACATAAACGGTAAAAGATGCTCTTAGTTTATTACCCCGAAAAGATTATCGTTCATTTTTATTTTTTTATTTTCTAGATAGAAAAATATGGAAGGTTGCGAGGTTGTAGAGGGAAAAATAATTAAAGTATGTTGAGCATATGTTAAAGTACTGACGATAAACTCTGAAATGTTAAAAATTGAAGGTCTTCCGTTTAGGGAACCTTTTCCTTTCACAGTTATTTCTTCATTTTTCATGACTTTCTTACAGGTTGCTTTTCGATATTATCAGAAACTCCTCTCAACAGAGCGTTCGTCTAAGATGCCGATCACGTGGCCGGAAATTGCAGAAGAAGGGAATTTAATGGAAATTCAACGTTAATACTTGAAGTATCGAGAGCGTGCAAACATATTTGGATTGAGGATATTGATATGAAAAAGTGAAGCTTATTCTTGGGTAGAGTTAAATTTTTTTCCAATTTGAATTTTCGGATACGACATCTAATAAATATAATCCAAAAAATAAATATAATGAAAATAAATATGGTGTGTAAATAATAAAAATAAAAATTGCTGTAACACATTTTACAACGTATCGTACCGCTCGCACAGTGGTTCAAATCTGAAATTTACAGTTTATAACGTTTTCAATTTCTTTTTGTGTGCAATTATACAAAAACAAACAGTGAAAAATTGAGCGATTTCATCAGTATGATTTTTTATCTTTGTGAAAATTACTTAAACAAACTCGCTGTCAAACTTAATTAATATAGTTACGCTGAAAGAATATAAATATTTGATTCAATGTGCAATTTAATTGTCATAAACAAATGTTAAGAACAAATACTTGACTTTGGTGCTCAACTTATAAAAACACTATTTTCCAATCTAAAATTCCTAAGAATTTCCTTGGACCAATAATTAATAACGATTTATCAGTATACAAAAGCAATTACTATTGTCATGAACAATTTAGAAACAAATATTCACTTTTGGTTTTTTTTCTCCTTGCCACACCTTCTTCATCTCATTAAACCAAAATTTAAACTGCTACAAAAACGATTATCAACTACGTAATAATAATAGCAGTGAATATATTTAATATTTTATAACAAATGTATAAAACAAATACTTAAAATAAATGTTTTCTCGTGGAAAAATTAGCTTTTCTTCTAAGTTTTGTTGAAAGCAAGCTAATATTGATATTCCATCAAGATATTAATCTAATAATTGACTTTATGATTGTTATAAACAAATTATTAAATTTGTGCAACTGCAACAGTTTTACACAAAAGTAAGCGATTTCTCTTGATTTTATTGTTAAAAACACCTTGGAATTGATGTTGCAACAATTAAATAAAGCAAAAAACAACAATTGTTTTTGTTTATAATATTTGTTTATAATTTGTTTATAAAAATGTTTATATTTATAGAAACAATATATTTATAGAAACAATATATTCATATAAACATAAATTCTTATATTTATAGAAACAATATATTTATATAAACATAAATGTTTATATTTATAGAAACAATATATTTATATTAATATAAATGTTTATATTTATATTCTTTCAGTGTAACTGTATTAATTAAGATTGATAGCGAGTTTGTTTAAGCAATTTTCATAAAGATGAAAAATCGTATTGTTGAAAACGCTTAATTCTTCACTTTATTTGTTTATGTATAATTGCACACAGAAAGAAATTGAAAACCCCTCTTAAGAATTTTATGGTGAGCCTTCTTAAAAAAGAACATTGATATGCTGTAAAATTGATTAAATTTGGAAGTTTTTAGCTAAAGCGTAATAAATTAAATATAACTTTTCAAGGTGAGTTTTTCCCTCGGTTGTTTGCAGGACAAAAGAGAATGTTCCAACCACGTTTTCCTGATTCCGTCGTCTCATTCGTTGCACTCGTACTCACGTTTACGTGCAGGCCGACGCAGCACATTACCTACGAGGGGAAGACCCGGTCTCTGTATAACGCAAATTAGTAGATTAAACCGGACGTCCGGTAGAAGTGATAAATTTACGTGGATAAAAATGCGAAATGAAATTATAACCTGACTCTGAGGCGTTCGCTCTTGGTTTTCCAGAATTTTATTTTCACGCTTTTTTTTTAATTAACTCTATTATTTTTTTCATATGTTCTGCTTACTACCGTTTTATACATTTAAAAAATACTTTTTCTCCTTACCGTGTTCAGAATTATAACTTTTTGGAATCAACATGAGGCACATGAATATTCCCCAAATTTCACTTTTCCTAATTTCTATTTTACCTGAATTCACATGACCGAAAAACAATTTGCCATGATTTTTACCATTTGGCATAATTTTTTTTCAAATTACCATTTTCCCTAATTTTTATTTTTTCGAATGACTATTTCTCATAATTTTTACGTTCCCGAATCCCTATGTTACATAATTTTGATTTTTCCGAATAGTTATTCGGAAATTATTATTATTATTACTACAATTATTATTATTATTATTTGACATCATTTTTATTTTTCCGAATAACCGGAATTTCCGTTATGAAGAATGAAAATTAGGGCAAATGATTATTCGGAAAACTAAAAATTATGTGAAATAGTTATTCGGAAAACTAAAAATTATGTGAAATAGTTATTCGGAAAACTAAAAATTATGTGAAATAGTTATTTGGAAAACTAAAAATTATGTGAAATAGTTATTCAGAAAAATAAAAATTCTGTGTCGTGCGCCTCAATCAACATTTCTGTTTAATCTTTAATTTAATTTATATTTGAAATTGCTTCTTCAGGACCTTTTGAATTATATCTGAGAGCTGGGGAAATTTGCCAAAATGAGTTGGGAGTCTTTTGATGTTTATGCTATGTAAATTTAATGTTCACGCGGGAAAATCGTTTACTTAGCGCTGAGTACATCGTCGGCGTTCTTATGAATTGGCAACGCGTGGAAAAGAGGATGAATAACATTAATTCATTTTCAGAATTTGAATTCTGTCAAGTTACTAGGACGTAATTGAAATGCATTTATAATGCATTTATCTCTTAGAAAACCTACAAGTTGTTTATTTTTTAACTAACTATTGCATAAAAAAATTTTGATCCTTGAATGCAAAACTTTTAATTCTCTATTTTTGGCCTACATATTGTATAAAAGAAGTTTGATCCTTGAATCCAAAACTTTTCAATTCTCTATTTTTGGACTTCATATTGTATAAAAGTAGTTTGATCCTTGAATGCAAAACTTTTCAAATCTCTATTTTTGGACTACATATTGCATAAAAGAAGTTTGATCCTTGAATGCAAAACTTTTCAATTCTCTATTTTTGGACTTCATATTGCATAAAAGAAGTTTGATCCTTGAATGCAAAACTTTCCAATACTCTATTGTAGTGGAAGTAATTCCAGTGAACTACAATCAAAGCTAGAAATTAAGATAAACATTTAAAACGCAGCAAGAGACTATATAAAAATTCAAAGGGTAAATTTAATTTGAAGCTTTTACAACAAAAATACTGCGGATTTGAAATATTTTGAAAAGCTTTGGTCTAAACTTTAAATACTTAAAAATCGCTTTGATTCAAAGCTTTTGAAACCACGATATAACATTGAGAATAGAAGCTTGTTTCAAAAATTGGATTTTCACAGCAGAGTGAATATCAGTGAAGCAGTGAGTGGAAGCATCGTGATGCTTTTCAGGAAACATTTCCATTTAGAGGAAGACCTCTTCCTGCAGGAGGAACAATACAAATGTCGTGTGAGCCACTTCCTCTTGACCGAGTGTAAAAACTCTTTCCTTTTCTACACGAATGAAATGGCTCGCCGTAAAGTGGTGCAAGGACGACGATCACGATCGGGTTCTTTCGTCGAGTTGTACACGGAATTCGATGCAATCAATCTTTTCTCACATTCTGGTACAGTCAGTACCTAAAACCCCTGCTGACTTTCAAGCTGTTTTCGCCAATGGTGAAAGAGAGTCTGCTTTCCAGGTAAATTTGAACAGTTTCGAATGTCGACTGTACATCGTGTCGCTAGATTTCGACACGATTCGTCTTCTTGGCATTGCAGACGACCTCGGCAGCATTGGAACCACTAAAATTGCTCGGAACATTCGAACAAACGAGGCACCAGGGTTCGTTTGCTACCCCTGAGAGAATGGGAATATATACGTCCTATGCTTTTAGTTAGCAGTTTAGTCTATTTCAAATCAATTAAATTTCAAAAATACGTGGGTGAAAAACTTTTTTTAAATTCATTATTTTTACTAGTTACTACCAAAATGTTTTTAATCGGGTCTAAATTGAACTGAAGACAAAGAAAAACATTTCGAGTTGCCTTGTTTTCTTTTTCGCTTGTGAAGAGAAATCAAAATTTGATTCGAAACGTGACAAGAAATACATAATCAACGATCAAGGTTATAAATTAAAGTCATTTAAGAAACCAAAATTTTGCGGTATATATCATTTTAGTGGTCATTAGCATCACGTTTTTTTCATTGATTTTATACAATATTTTTTTAGGGACTTCTTATTTATTTTTATTTGAGCTTAGAACCCAAAATTCGAAGGCATTGGACATTTAAAAAAATATTATGCTAAATAAGTAAATTTATATAAGATAAAATGTTAGATTGTTTCAACAAAATGATTCTCATCCAATTGGGACTTTTATTTTTAATAATAGAGTTCTAGCTATTTTGCAGATATAAATATCTGCATAAATCTGCATAAATATCTGTGCCCTTGTGCCACATATGGCCCTTTAGTGCCCATTGTGCCACATATGACAAATTCACTTTTCTCGCTTTTCTAGAATTTTTATGTGATAATCTTAATTCTACATGTGATGTGATAATTTTTGCATTTTATGTGATAATATTTATAAAATAAATTCTGCAAAATAAATATGTGGATTAGATTAAAGTGGACTATTCCATATTTCTTAAGGGGGCTATAAATTATCTTACATTCAATGGAAGCCGAGAAAACTAAAAAAAAAGTTTTTAAATTTTATTGCAAAAATCGCTCAAAAAAAGGCCGTACATTATACCGGTATTTTTAAAGAATTTTTAGTCAGCAGATTCTAGGTACGGGCCCTAAAGGGTTAAAAGAAAGATCTTCAGAATTCAAACAAAATTTTGTCAGTGATATTCTAATTTCGACCCTAGTTTCTCTCTTGATCAGGATCCACTATTGAATATTGTTCCTTCGCCTTCACCTTCGCCTTCTCTCTCTCTTTTTTTTTGATTTTTTGATTATTTTTTTGATTAACTAAGGAAAATTTAAAATACTTCTGTTTCTGAAGAAAATTTTTAAAATTTATAAATGCTATTCTAGAGTGAAACTGTGGCATTTGCGAAATTTTTATCAAAATTATGGTTTTAGTTCCCATCCATAATTCGGTGTAAAGCATATTTTGCGTTTCTTTAGAGTTCCATTAAAACGGAACATTCTTAATTTCCATAAAAGGTAAAAATTGCACTATTTTTATTAATTTTAAATAATTTTGGAAGTAGTGGAATTTTTTAATGTTCTCGGGCGCTTTCTGTGTTACCTAATTAATTAAAATCTAATAAATAATTTGCTGAGTCTGTCAGGGTGGAAAGTTTCAGAAGAAATTTCACAAAATCGTAAACCGAACCAAAATTTTTACAAACTTAGTCGGATGTGGGCGCCTCAAAAAAATGAAAGTTTCTTTGATTTCGAATGAAACCCCGTAAAAAGCTTCCATGTAGTGAAAAAACAATTGTGGATTTTTTTTGGAAAGTTTTTGTAAAACGTTTACACTGTTCTAAGGGCGTTAAACCACCCTTTATTGAAAAAATTTGAAGTTTCTCTAAAAATACATTAAATGAATACAGTTTCGGCTTAAAAATCTTGAATTGGCAAAAAGGAACAGGTAAAATTGAGAAACTTACGATAAAGCTGTAAACTCAACCGTAAAAGTAGAAAATCACCCCTTATAAAAAGTTATGAATCGATTTTCAAATCCTGTTCATTTTTTGAGAATAATTATTGACTGAATTAGGGATAAATAACCCCCAGATATCAAATAAAAAATAAAAATAAATAAATAAAAAGCTATCCCCTTTAAATCTAAACATTATCTTCTCGCTTTTTTTAAAAACAAATACACATGCATTACATATAAACAGATTTTAAAAAAACATAATAATGTATCAAAAAGGGAAGAGTGTCCAATAACTTCCTTAAGAGGGTTAAACAGTGATAGTAAAGTAAAAACTATGGAAATTCCTCAAGAGAGTATATTTAACAATTATCAAATAAAAAAATCCTAATTTGTGGATACCACTCAAAACTATTTTTTACGTAACATTTTTTATTCGATACCCGGGGGTTATTTGTCCCTAATTCAGTTAGTAATTATCTCCGAAAAATGAAAAAGACTTGAAAATCGATTTTCAACTTTTTATAAGGGTTGATTTTTCACTTTTAAGGGTGATTTACAGCTTTATCGAAAGTTTTTCAGTTTTACTTTTCTCAATGTCAATTCAAGATTTTTAGGACGAAACTCGATTTTCAGAGAAAGTATGATTGTTTTTAAATTTAGAAATGGTTTGACGATCTTGAAACAGTTGTAATCGTTTTCCAACAAATTTTTAAAAAATCCACTTTTTTCACTATATAGAAGCTTTTTTGGGGGTGTCATGCGGAATTAAGAAACTTTTGTTTTTTTGGGACGTCGTAAAGTACATAAAAATTGATCCAAATACAATAGTGTTCTAAAGTAGGATCTACACTGTAAAAAATTTTGGAAATTTTCAAGACTAAATAGTATGAGATTTTTCCGAAAAAGATCGCATGTACGTTTTTCCGAGCAAAATGGGTAATTGTGCATTCTTTCTTCAGTTTTGACCTTTGGTTAGTGTAGTAAGAGGTTTTCGGTATTAAAAGGTTCAAATAAACAAAAACGAATTAAAAATACATAGTCGGCAACGTTTCGGACCTCATGTGGTCCCTTTCAAGCCATCTGAGATTTATTGTAGATAGTAATTTATTTATAATAATTTATCGTAAAAAACACTTTTGTTTAAAAAACTTAACTACAAAGTTAATAAATAGAACTATATATGAATAACAAAAATTATCGAGATATGGAATAAAAAATTTTTTGAGTTAAAAACAGAAGTTCGAAAAAATATATATCTTTAAGGAAACGTGATTTTTTTAGTGTGTATGATAAATAGTGTATAAGTTTTTTTTTATAAAAAAGTTATAAATAAAATTTTTTACCTGAAGACACTAGTTGAGAACGATGAAAAAGAGCGACGTAAAAAAATTTTTTCTCCGGTTGTTATTAAAGAGAAATCCATGATAGTACTTGGGAAAATATATCAACTCATAAATAAAGCTATTTATCATGTACTTAATTTAATACATGATGAAATTGTCCGGCTAAACTTGTATATTAATGTCAGCGAAAGCTAACATTAAAATAACTATGTGATTCAGAAAGAAAAGTAAAAATATTAAAGTAACAGTTTTCTGACATAAAATTATTTAGAGGTTATGTTAAGAGAAATACGTATATAGGTTTGAAAAATGTTATCTTACCAAAAATTGAGTATGTAAACATTATTTAGAGTTGAGTCATTCCCATGTGTAACAGAATTACAATAAAATTTTACATTTAAGTTATTTTAAAAGAAAAAATGCATTAAAAACTTTATTTCTGTTATTTATATACAGCTCTATTTATTAACTTTGTAGTTAATTTTTTTAAACAAAAGTGTTTTTACAATAAATTATTATTTTTAGATGGCTTAAAATAAGATCCGAAACTTTGCCGACTATATATTTTTAATATTTTAATTCGTTGTTGTTTATTTGAACCTTTTACTACAAAATGGGTAATTTTTATTTCACCTCTTACTACAAAATGGGTAATTTTTCCGAGAATATTGGAAAAATTTCCGAATGTTTTGGTTAATTTCCGAAAAGTTAGAAAATATTTCGTAAAGCTTTGGAGATTGTATAAATTAATCTCCAACTACAATTCTAAATTCTTTCCGAATGCATTAGGAAAAATGTCAAAATGTTCGGGTTATAAGCTCACAGTAAATCTTGAGGTTATGTTAAGAGAAATACGCATATAGGTTTAAAAAATTTTATCTTACCAAAAATTGAGTATGTAAACATTATTTAGAGTTGAGTCATTCCCATGTGTAACAGAATTACAATAAAATTTTACATTTTAGTTATTTTAAAAGAAAAAAATTTATTAAAAACTTCATTTTTGTTATTTATATACAGCTCTATTTATTAACTTTGTATTTAATTTTTTTAAACAAAAGTGTTTTTTACAATAAATTATTATTTGTAGATGGCTTGAAATAAGATCCGAAACTTTGCCGACTATATATTTTTAATTCGTTGTTGTTTATTTGAACCTTTTAATACCGAAAACTTCTTACTACAAAATGGGTAATTTTTCCGAGAATATTGGAAAAATTTCCGAATGTTTTGGTTAATTTCCGAAAAGTTA
>JBAGKK010489993.1:0-35710 GCA_037177015.1 Euceroptres primus
ATAATTTAAAAAAAGATTTGGTAGAACTAGGATATGATTATAATGAGTGGATGGATGATGCACAGGATAGAGACGCGCGGCGGTCTCGGGTAGATGAGGCAATGAACTTTCGAGTTCCAAATGCTGATAAATAATAATAATAATATAATATATTATATAAATATTATATATAATTTATTATATATAATAATAAAATATACTCGAATTTTTTAAAATAAAATTTTCTCTGTGGAATTTTAAATACAAACCTTTGCCTTTTAAGGCAGATTGCTTGACTCCTAATTCTTTACAAGTACTAGGGGCAAATCTCCAAGCATTCCTCTCTGCTTTTCTCTTTTTTGCTTCTTCGTCTTCTTCACTAGTGTCTCCACTTTCTCCTTTGGATTTCTTTTTTCTTTTTCTTCCTTTCTTTGCCTTCTTTTCCTGAGACTTTGTTTTTTCTTCTTTATTTTCTTCAGCCGTCTCCTGATTTTGAGTTACTTTTCCACCCTGAGGTTCAATTTTTTCTTCTTGAGGCTCAGCATCTTCTCCTTCAGCTTCAGTTTTCTCTTTTTCTTTGGCTTCATCAGTTTCACCCTTAGTTTCCTCCCCTTTTCCATCTTTCTTCTGTTTCTTCTTCTTTTCTTTCTCCTTCTCTTCTTTTTTAAATTTCTCCTCCAGGGCTTTTTTCCCTCTGGTCTCAGATTCTTCTATAATTTTCTTTTTCCAAGCTTTAGCATTCGCATCGTTTCGATCTTTCAGGTATCGATATGAAGGGAGAGATAGAAAAGACATCCATGGTGTGAACTGAAATACAATAAAATATTTACTTATTAATAATCAAGGAAATGAAACAATTTAAAGTGTTTTTGACTTTAAATTATACTTTATAAGTCAAGGCGCTCTTCATAATTCCTGTAGGTGTCATTAATTTATCTCTCTCCTCATCAGTCAGTGAATCAGGGCATTGGATGGCTTTCTTTGCTAGTATCATAATTCGTTCTTTCGTAGTTGTTTTGTGCTTCAAGGCTTTCTGAGAAACTTCAAGTGCTTTGCACTCCTCTGGCAAACGAATCGAGGGCCTACTGATCTCAATAATTCTGTCACTTGGCTCATAACGAAGAGCAGCTTTTCTGATTTTAATTGGAAATTCTCGACATGAGGCTGCCTCTCTCAGCATGAATTTGGCTAATATCTTTATTCGCTTAGATGGTTTTGCCTTTAGTGCTGCCTTTGAGACACTCAAATCCAATCTACATACTGCACTAGGATCACTCTTCTTTGTTGGTTGAGACAGAACCTTAATTCTCTTCTTCATTTGTGAGAGAGGCCTCGTTAGTCTCACCTAATATAATTAGGTCAAATATTTAAGTAAATCATTAAATATGTAGTCTTAAAATATTATCTTAATTATTATACTTCTTGCAAAAGTTCCACAAATAAGAATAAAGGACATTAAAAGCAATGTTCAATCTTATCACGAATTTAGGAAAAACTTTCAAGAAAATTATTTCTTAATTTTTAAATGAAAGTCTGCTCTTTAATTTCGAATTTCTACTTAAACGCGCATTCATGCTCATCCACGTATTCGAGCATAAGATTTAATATTTCTGTTTTTAATTTCTTTAAACGAGAGTTACCAATTATCCAGCTCATTGATCAATCATGAATGACCAAATTATAAAACTCTTATTTTAATTTTATCGAAATGCTGAAATAAAATGGAATTAATTTACAGCCAAAGAAGACTTTTTATTTATCCACCTCATTGATGAATTATGATTGACCAGATTCGTGTCTCTTGGAGATTTTTAAAGAATATTAAGTAATATTTTATGAATAAGTTAATTCCATTGAATTTCATATTAAACAGCTTTCAATTTTTATTTAATTAGAATTTTAAATATCTATAAATAATAAATAAATAAATAAATCGTCTACTTTATCGAAATTCTGTAATACAAGTGAATTAATAATTAGAATTATTAAATTGATTTTATTATCATTTAATTTACTATGGGTTCTGGTTCTGGAATTTTTCTCGGCTGTGCATTAACTTTTGCCCAAGCATCGAATTTTGCCCAATCAGCTGGAGTTTTCAGCCATCCTTTTAAATTTATCCTACGCCTTGTTCTAAAAAAATAGTGTATAAAATCTGTTATAATACCTAATAATCTGTAGATAAAAATATTATTAAATTTATATTTTTACTACGTACTTTTCTTTGTTCTTTCTTTTCTTTTCAGTTTTTGGTGGTAGAGAAGGTGCTGTTTTCGGGGGCATTTTTATCTATTGTTTTTTTTATGTATTCATCCTTAATTTTAAAATGCTATCTATTGGATTTTTTGGATTTTGTGAAAGATCCATGTTTGAGATAAGGGAGATAAGGAATTATTTATATATTTCACATTTTAAAAGTATTAAAAACAAATATTACTACATAATTGATCACACAAAAACTTCTTTAAATATTTGTTTTAATTTTGAATTACAAAATAAATTTTCATTTTTGATATCCATTTTTTGAAAGGTTAGAGATTGATTTAGCCCGAAAAATTGCGAAAAATATTCATGATACTGTTCATGATACGAACAAATATGAAGTCACTAACTTAAGTCACTTTGATTCGTTATTCATTTATTTACGAAATTTATAAAATTTAAATCAATAATTGAATTATTTTCATTATCTGAAGTAATTGAAAATAATATTTAACCAGTTTCTAAGAAAAATTATAAATTTACTTATTTCTATTTACCTTCATACTAAATTAATAAGTCATTTAAATATATTTATGCCATCGACTTTTATTAATTATTATATTAAAATGAAGGTCTTTTAGGAATTTAATTCTCAGTTGCCGAATTTATTAAAAGATTATTTTTTACAATTTGTTTCATTTTTGTATAGAATTTGTTTCAATTTTGATAAAGATTGTCTCATGTTGTCTAGTCTTATTTTTTATAGCTTTTAACGTTTATTTCCCTGATTGTAGGTCTTTATCATTTGAGAAAATTGACTCTGACTGTTGGAACTACCAGATCCTAATTCAGACAAATTTTTCATTGGTCTTGCAAAATCACGAAAACGTTTAAAATAGCGGCTGTTTCGTCTTGCTACAATATTAGCATAGGTTTCCACCTTCGGCTTTGAACTTTCACTCGACCCTTTTTTTTCTGGACTCTTTATGCTTGAAGATTCTTTACTAAGAGTTTCTGTAAACCAAATTTTTTTTGTTAAACTCCATTCTTTAAGTATCACAATAAAAATGTTAAATAATTATAAATTTTCTCAAAATGATCAATTATTATTTTCATTATCTTAAGTAATTGAAAATAATATTTAACCAGCTTCTAAGAAAAATTATAAATTTACTTATTTCTATTTACCTTCATACTAAATTAATAAGTCATTCAAATATATTTATGCCATCAACTTTCATTAATTATTATATTAAAATGAAGGCCTTTTAGAAATTTAATTATCAGTTGCCGAATTTATTGAAAAATTATTTCTTACAATTTATTTCATTTTTGTATAAAATTTGTTTAAATCTTGATAAAAATTGTTTCATGTTGTCTAGTCTTATTTTTCATAACTTCTAACGTTTATTTCCCTGATTGTAGGTCTTCATCATTTGAGAAAATTGACTCTGACTGTTGGAACTACCAGATCCTAATTCAGACAAATTTTTCATTGGTCTTGAAAAATCACGAAAACGTTTAAAATAGCGGCTGTTTCGTCTTGCTGCAATATTAGCATAGGTTTCCACCTTCGGCTTTGAACTTTCATTAGACTCTTTTTTTTCTGGACTCTTTATGCTTGAAGATTCTTTACTAAGAGTTTCTGTAAACCAAATTTTTTTTTTAATCTCCATTTTTAAAGTATCGCAATAAAAATGTTAAATAATTATAAATTTCTTTAAAATCTCTTTTCACTTAAGAATAATTTTTCAAATATATATTTAAAAATATAAATAATAGGAATATATTTCGTATTCTCTTCTCATTGTACTTTCCTGGATTAAATAAAATTAATTGGTACCTGGTTTTAAACTGGGTGTCAATGATAAAAACGATGGACTAGAATATCTATAACTTTCAGAGCTATATCTTCGTTTTGGTTGAGCAAGTTTATTTAAACTCTCAGTTATTTCATAAGTTAAAGCTCCGGGCCTGACCTACAAAATATATTTATGTATATAAAGTAAAAATTAAATAGCGAAGCAAGTCATAGAAAGTTTCTCAATAGAGAAACTAATGATATTACAATAAATAAAAAAAAGGGTTGTATAATAATTTGAATTTTGCTTACCTGAAAAGCATTTAACCTTTTACTGTTGTCAATTCTTATTTTAGGCATAGCTAATTCTTCATATCTGGGTTTCTTCTTCAATAAGTTTGTATCATCTAAATTAATGTTATAAGCTGACCTTTGTGCCATTCTATATCACTCTTAACTTTGAATTTAAATGCAATTTAGAGTTTGCCAAACAATTAAATTATTAAAAATTTTGGGCCGAAATTTTATAATTTATTAAATGAATTTTCGAAATAAGCGTCAGTTTGTTCTTTGTTTCTACATTGGTCCAAACTTTTTGTTTTGAGAAAACATGCGTAAAACCACTTTCATAGTTTAGAGTTCATCCCAAATTACTGGTCATTATTCACGGTTATCTCTGTTATACTTTTAATTCTTTCATGTAAGTTATAAAAATGTAACATATTCTTGACGAAAATTTATCCAAAAATTTGGAGGAATTACAAAATTGTCAATAAAAATGGAAAGATTATCAATTCAACCCAATACTTCCGATTCAAGTACTTCAAAGTCTGAGTAAGTTGTAAATATAATTTTCCTGTAAACGAGTGAATGAAATTTTTCTTATCAATTTTCGTTCAAATTTAACTTTTCAAAGTTTAAAAATTGTACTCTGTGATTGTATAAATTCTGTAATTAATCTACTTTACAGTTCATCATTCGAAACGGAAAATATACAATCACAAAGAAATCGTCGTAAAAGCTTCTACTCTTGGTGTGCACCAAGAAAAACTAAAACAGTCAGTTCAACTGGAGAAATTTTCATAGATCTTACTTCAAATCCAAAAGTAAAAAAGAGAAAATGCAGAATACGTGCAGTAAGTTTTCTAGAATTATTCAGCATGAATATTCTTTTTATTAAAGAACCCTTATTTACTTACAAAAAATCAAATAATATATATCTTGCAGAAAATTGTTTGAATAAAATATTATTTCTTTGACTTTCACTTGGTGAATAATTTCAGAAAACAGAAAAAATACACAGTAAGGTATTCCAACGTCAGAAAAGGATCAATGAGTTGGCACGTCCTAGACAAATGGTTTTGAAATCAGCAGAAAAATCACAACATAATATCAAAGTTATTTCAAATAAAGTAAACAAAATAATAATAACTAAATCATTAATATCTAAATCACTATTTTAAAATTTTTAGGAAAATTTATTACGTTTATGAAAATATAATATATTTCTTTTAAATTAATTGTAAGGTACTACAGAGTCAAAACCGCATGAATGACTTGTCACGGCGTAAACAAGTAATTTTTGAATCATTCCAAAACTCTCCCCAGAGCAACAAAGTACATAATTCTAATTTCATTTTACAACGCAATTTAAACCGTAATATTTAAATACCATTTCCCTAATTAAATATGACTTCAGGATACAAAATTCACAAGCAACTCAAATCTAAGTCTGACAAACTTTGGAATTAACGAAAAAACTACAAATCCAAGAACAATATCAAGACAAGAATGGATGGAACGAATTAACAAATTAGCAGAACCTAGAGTTAGAGAACCAACACCAACTAACATAATTGGAAAAGTAGCTGAAAAAGCATTGCATGCTACGGGTATTTAAAAAGAATTTGTGATCTTTTAAAGTTTCAAAAAAATCAATCCTTTTTTTGTAATAAAAAATGATTACAAAACTAAAGATTCCTATTTTAATAACTTTTTTATTCGCCCAGCATCTAAACGAATAAAAGAATTGGCTATGAGAAAACCACCGACATCATTAGATCCACAGAAAAAAGATGGCGATCCTTTTAAAGTAAATCCTCAAGCCCTCAAAGCCATTTGCTCCATGAGAATAAAATCCTTGGCTACACCAAAAATTTTCAAAATACATTCTCATTATTCAGTGACAAAAAAATGATCTACTAATGAAAATGAAAGACTTAAAAAAAAGAAACTGTAACATCGAAGCAATAAAGTGAAATTTTTTTATGAAACTATAAAGACGTTTCGGCTTACTTTATTTAGAAAATATTCGTGGACGGCATAGTACATCAAAAACGAAGTACGACATAAATAGTACATATTACGTTTTAGAAATTAATATGGACGGAACTTTTGTATCAGATCTAAAATTAAATATCAATACGATTATTCATTAAAATCTATGCGTTTGCCGATTAAAACTATTTGTTTAAAAAAGGCACAATACATGTGAGTTTCTTTCTGCTTTATCTATCTACAAACTATGGAGTTTTTTGTGACTTTCAGTCACTTGTACTTTAAAAATGTATATGTATAAAATATATACAATGTAACACTTTTATATAGAAAAACTTTTTAAAAGCACTATAATGTCTAAATAAGACTTGTTATATAATTATACAATTTTCAAAAATAATAATTTGTCTTACTTAATAAACTAAGCGGATTGATATGCTTTGAGTCAAGTACAATTTCATACTACCTCTTTTCTTAATACTTACTTCAAAATTGGACATCTGATGATTAAAATGAGAAAACGTTTGCGCATTAATGTGGATACATTATCCAAAATGTTCAAAAAGTCATAAAGATGTTTCAAACATCGGCAGTTAATAGTTATTTACAGTATTAAATATACAGTCTTGTAGAATTCCTTTCAGAACTTTGAGATTCAAATATACCAACATTTGTGGGACCTAAAATATTTTTCAGAAATTCTACTCGCTTTCGAAAAGCAAAACATTTTAAAGCTTACTTGCAGCTTTACAAAAGACATTTTTCACCTGGCGAAATTTCCTTTGAAATTCTTTTTAAAGTATTTTATAAAAATTATTATCAAAAACACTTATCTGCTAAGGACCAGAGTGATTAAGATCATAGCAACAGTCCCGAGTAAAGAATACTCAATGGCTGAAGCTCCGGCATTGCAATCAACGATTCTCCTCGCTCTCATGAAATTTGGACCTAAATAGGCACTAAATTCGCGTTTCTTCTTTGGAATAACGACCAATTGCTGAGTTGCATCTTGGAATATCAAATCGCTATACGGTGGAGTGCTATAAAACATACTGAAACTGTACTCATCTTGGTCCTTTTTCCCGTAGTATTGTTGGGCGTAAATGAAAAGATTAATGTAAGCGTTGAGTTGCGTTTCGTTAAAGCCGTAGTATCCACCTCGAGTAACGATTGCGTTCGCTGCTATTTTTCCTAAATTGCAGCGCTCATATTCGTGAGTCGAGCGACGAGTTCCATCCGGACAAAGCAATTGAAAATCTTTCGTGAAGGTATTTCGAGCCCAGAATTCTTTTCGTTTGCCATCTGTATTTTCTGCGACGGTTGTGTGTTTTACGAAAGCGACATCACCTCCGCCTTCCACTAAACATCTGAAGGCTCCTGTGTATCCAAAATAATCTTCAGAAGCATCTCTTCGACAAAATCTGAAACTTGTTCCGTGGCAGAGGTCGCACATGTTGTCATACGGCACACCTGTTGAAAAAAATACATAATAAAGAGATTCTTAAAAATAATTAACAATTAGTTAAATAAAAATATATTCCATCCTTAGATGTTAAACTTCATAGTATCTTCATGTTCATGTAACTTCATGTTAAACTTCATTTAACATCCTTAGATGCTAAACAAGAAGAAGGAAAAAATTTATCAGTTAGATAAATCTAAAAATGTTCGGCAGCTAAACTTGTAGACAAGAATTTAGATTTCTGAATTAGATTTCTGAATTATCAATTATGAAATTATCGAATATTTAAATTTTCAACTGATCAAATTTCTGAAATAAATCTGCCGCAGTTCTCCAGAATTTTAAAAAATTCACAAAAATCTTAGATTCCTGACTAGAATCTAATAAAATACTCCTCAAGCTTCACGACCCTGAAGTTTCCTATATCTATGGATTTGGAACTTTCTGCAATTTTTATAAACAAACTAATCGCCGATCGAAAAATCAAAAACACCGTTGGATTATTCTCCAAAATATCTAGATGCGCATTTTTTTAAACCGTTTTTTAAACAATGACATTATTTTTAAACATTCTGCAATTGTTATAAATCAACATTGTTTTAAAAAAAGTTCTCTTAGATATTTCTAAAGCGAATCCAAAGGTGTTTTCTGTTTTTTGATTCGACGCATAGTTGATTTATAACAATTGCAGAATGTTTAAAAATAGTGTAATTGTTTAAAAAAGGGTTTAAAAAACAAAAGAGACGCGTGCTAGATATTTCGGAGACAAATCCGAGGGTGTTTTTCATTCTTTGATCGGACGCTTGTTTGTTAATAACAATTGCAGAAAATTTCGAATCCATAGATATAGGAAACTTCAGGGTCGTCAAATTTCTAGACTTTCAGAATCTTTGGAACTCTTAAGAATTTTATAAGATCCTGCATGAAATATTCTGGACCTTTTGACAGCCTTTTAGAATCTTTTAAAATCCCTCAAAATCCTCTACAATCTTCTTGATTCTTCCAAAATCTTCTAAAATCCTCTAGCATTTTCTAGGACCTTTTAAAATCTTTAAGAATCTTCTAAACTCATACTGAGATACTCAGACTTTTTCAGAGTCTTTTAAAATCTTCAAAAACACCCAAAAATCTATTATAATTTTCAAAAATGTTCTACACTGTTTCAAAACCTTTTAGAATTCTCAAAAATCTTTTGAATTCTGCCATAAACTTCAAAAAATCTTCCTAGTTTCTTCGAGATTTTTTTAAAGACATTCAGAAATTCTACAGTATTTTAGGAAGATTCCAAAAATAGTCTAAAAGATTCTTGAAGATTATGTATCTTTTGCAGACTTTAGAGGGTTCTAAATGATTCTGCAGAATTTTGGAAATTCTGGAGTTCAGAATATTCTTGAAGATTCTGGAGTTCAGAATATTCTTGAAGATTCTACATACAAAATTGTTAGAATTTTAGGATATTCTTTAAAATTTGATAAGATTATTATAGAGGAACCCAGAAGATTCCAAAAGATTATGGAAGAATCCAGAAGAATCTAGGTGATTGTAGAAGATTCTAGAACGGTTTCGAATATTTTTGAGAATTTTTACAGATTTCAGATAACTTTTGAAGATTTTAAAGGATTTGAGAAAATTTAGGGAGTCTTTTGTAGACTTTGTAGGATTCTGAAACGTCTCGAAGATTTTAGAAGGTTATAGAAGAGTTCAGAAGACTTTAGAGGATTTTAGAAGAATTTGGAAGTTTATATTTTGAAAAATTTAAATAGATTTTGAACAAAGGTTTGAAGATTAAGAAGACTCTGAGAGTCTGGAAGATTATGAATCAGTCTGGAATTCTAGAGAATTGTAACAGATGCGCAAAAAATTTTGAAAGTTATCGAAGATTTTAGAAGAATCTGGAGGATTATAGAAGACTATGGGACAATATAGAACTTTTTGCAGATAAAATTTGAAGATTCAAGAGGGTCTCAAGAGATTTTAAGAGTCTTTTGTAAATGAAGAGTTTTTGAACGTCACAAGTTTCAAGTTCTCATAATTCTTGGAAAATTAATTGGAACTTTAAATTTTTAAAAATGCAAAAAGGGGTAAAAAGGAACAAAATTCTCAAATAAAGGTATTTTAGGGGATTTTGATAATAATAGGGGAGTAGGGAACTAGCTGTAATCCCTATAATTAGATTAATTTATCATTAATTGTACCTGTATTGTATTCTGTGCTTTGAGCACCTGGTATACAAGATTTTGTGAAATACTCCGCAGCTGCACGAACAGAGTCACAACCATATCCCCTCATCCACCTATTGGAAAGTAGATATGCGAGTGGATAAACCCAGCCAGCAGCTGTATTAATTCCCGTGTGACAAGTGTATTTATTTTTCAGATATGTTAGATCCGTGTCAGGATCTTCTTCCTTTGCAACAGCAACTGCATAATATTCTGGAGCGCCTAGATTATAAACCTCGGAAATGAAAGGAATCAAATCAAAACGTAATCCGGCAGTGTATACATCACTTGCATCCAGCACGGACACATCAGCAAGTCTGAAAACAATTGAAAACAGTTATTACAGCTGATCAGATTTAAACATCTTTTAAAACAAAACTTAATACACTTTGTACATACCCATTTTTGACTGCTTGCATGCAATGAATTTGACTGTGACCTTTGTAACAAAACAAGTTGGGTTTCAGCAACTGAGCTTCCAAGGCAACCTGATGAAGGAAGTTTACGTTACTACCAAATCAACTTTTGAAATGTTATCATGAGCTTTTAATCTTTACCTTCATTTTAACACATTTTTCCATTTCCGGTTCCGAAGTGACACACAAAGTCATTCTGTTTACAGGACAGTGCCTCACAGCCAAAACAGGATCCAGTGCCTTTCCTAAATATGCAGAATATTTTTGGTCTTTCTCTGGCAAAGTCACAAAACCCTTGGCTGAATCCTACAACACATAAAGGCTGATTTTAAAAACAATACTTTATACCCGAAGAATTATTATTACTATTCAAATAATTAATATTGAATATAATTAAATGCGAGTATACACATACCGAAAAGAGGAGATTGTGTTGAGTGCTATATTTCGGAGACGATTCGAACAAATCGAAGTGTTCAATCGGTTGAATAGACGGATATTCTGTTGATGTTTGGCCTTCTCGGTTGAAATAACTAAAATTCCTGTCAAAATTACGTGGATTTTCCCAGGCATTAACTCCACCGCCACCATTGTAGCTTCTATCAAATCCATCACGACTATCGAAATTATTGTTGTAATTATTTTCGTAATTATTATTGGGATTACCAAATACATTACGATTATCGTAGTTATTGAAGCCTGAAGGATTAGAAGTATCGTAGTTAAATCTATTGTCGAAACCAGTTCTGTTATCGTAATTATTTTGTCGACTATCCCATCGATCGTTAAAATCATTTGTCGAATTTGTACTTTCATTGGAAAATCGGTGAGTTGCCTTCTGTAAAAATTTTTGATACAACTTCCGAGTTAATTGTTTCGTGGCTGATGAAGTGACAACCGCTCGAGATGGAATTTCACCCCAATTGCAGATTCGGTGATCGTCTATCGGTCGTCGACTTCCATCCGTACAGAGCAATTCGAAATTCTCTTTTTTTTGCAGAGCTGAAAAAGATTAAAATATTTAAATATATAATTTTAAATTTAGTCTAAAATACTTTGACGAATTATTACAATGTGAACTCACTATTTTCGTACAAATTCGCTGTCATTTCATGTACGGTCGTATGGACCAGAAAAGCAATATCGCCAGCTTCGACTAAGCATCGAAATGCTCCTTCAAATCCTGAATAAGGATCTGCGTTTGTACATTTACCACCAGGTATTTTTCCAATACAGAGTTTACAGAGCTGATCAGAATTGTCACCTAAAATTTATATAACCCATTTATAACACCCTTCTTTTCTAAATGATTGAATTTTTGAAATGATATTTTATTAATGCAACTTGTTACCTAAAGGATTGTACTTGTCAATTAGTGAATTCACAGCACAACTTGGCCCAAAATATTGGATCGTCGACTTCACGTGGTTATTACAGTCAACAATTTCCATTCCTCCATGCTTCATTAGCTATAATATATTTAATTAAAAAATTATTTTATCGAATTAAAAAATTACGTTAACTTACAATAAATGATGTATTTTGTATTGTATAGTTTATATACCATGTGTATTGGCATAACCCATCCAGCTAATGTACCAACGCCAGCAAAACAGGCTTTTTTGCCTCTTAGATCGTGTAAAGTTGCAACATCCGGTAAAGAATTTTTCTTTACAACTGCAACTGCGTACTGATAGTTGGTTCTGTTAATGTAAGTTTCTTTCAAGATTGGAACCAAACTGTGATATCTTCCAGCTACGAATACTTCTCCTGCATCTAACGTAGTCAATTGTACGTTTTCTTGATCGAGAAGAGTCATACATTCTTCTTTATTGAATGCTTGGGTACAATTCAACGAAATATACTCTGCACCAAAATAACCGATTTCTCGGTCAACTGCTCTTGAAAAGGCTTTGCATTTTTGTAATTCCCCTTCTGAAACTGTACACCACGTTGCAGTGTTGTTCAGATTTTGTGCTGTAGAAATATTTTAAAATGAATTATTAAATTTTATTAATTTATGATAAAATTCAATATTCAAAATTTTAATTCACAATCATTCTTTTGAAAACAAATTTTCAGAAACTTTACAAGTTATTTGCTGATATCCAGAAATTGTAAATATATACTTAACTCTAATATCTAATTTATCAAACTTTTCAAATACATAATTTGAACTTTCATACAACTTCAAAGTTTGAATTGATCAACAAAAGCCAAAATCAATTTTCAGCAAACATGTTTAAACTTTACTGAAAAACAGGGGAATTTTTGTTCCTTTTATATAGTTGAACTTAAAACTGCTTTATATGAAAACATCGTTCTAAAAAAATTGCAGTACGGCACATTTTAATGATTAAGGCAAGCATTTTCATGAATAGTGAGTCATTAGTAAATTATGTACATCTACAGAGATCACACCCATTCATAATCGTGGCAGTCATTCAAAAGCTATTAGGAATCATAAATTTCAACAACAAAAAATTTACTAATATATTTTGAATTTTTGTCCTCATTGAATATAATAAGAAGAAAGAGGCTATTAAATATTTACTATTTTAATGCAAAAAAAAGTAAAATTTGTCACTATATTTTTCATAATCTTGATGAGAAATTACATTTTCATAATAAAAACAGTGATACTATCAATAAATAATTTAAGAAAAAACCTGAATATAATTCTTAAAGGCCATTGTTTATTTATTATCTAAATTTTCGTGGTTTCTTATTTAATAAAACACATTTTTCTAGTGAATGAGGTTAACAATACGTTGAGTGCACTGAATGTTTTGGAACATTTTTCTTAGAGTGAAAGTAAGATTACCTTGAACATTTTGGAGCAACACTATAAGAATCCATAAAACATGTGCACCACTAAAATTCCAATTGCACTGCATTTTTCTGAACTATTTTATAACAAAAAAAACCGCCCAAAAGGCAGGTATCAACGAATAAACGACAACGCCCAAGCACTTTACACTCGCATCAGTTCCAGCGTACATGAGCATACAAGCTACACAGTCATATAGTTATACCACAGTAGTATTTCTAGGTGACGTCATCCAGTGTCGTGACTGGAAAAAGTGCAGGTGGAGGCAAGAAATCCATTTAAATCCTTGGAGCTCTAAAAAATTAGAGAAAAACTGCTTATATTGCAGTCAAAAAAAGGAAATAAAATTAACCAATTACTTCCATATGATAGTCAATAAATTTACTATTAAAATTATAAACGAATATTTTAATATCTTCTGTGTTCTAAAATTTCATTAGGTAAAATTTATATATTTCAAATAATTTTAATTAATAAAATTGAAATAAAAATTTATATTCATAAATATATTCTTAAAAAGTGAAGCTAAATTTAAGATATTTTTATTTATTTCATATAATATTTGAAATTGTGGTAAATAGAATAAAGTAGAAACACGAATTTGAAATCAACATAAACAAACAAGAATCAAAAAAACTTGGAAATCTAAAAAAGTCAATATGTCAAAATAAATCAAACTTCAAAATTTTTAATTTAAAATTACAAACACATAAACCTTGAACCAAAAATGCATCATAACTAAAAATTTCTTGCAACACTTTTCTTTATTAATTTTGGACTATAAAAATTTTTTTAAATTAAACTAAAATGTCTAAAACTTCTCTAAGATCCAAGACATCCATACGATCGCTTTATCGCCAGAGAAAGTAAGAAATTACCCTTATTTAAATTATCATCTTATTCATATCTTACCTAATCGTTGCAGAAAGAAAAATGTGGATGAAGCTGGTAAAAAACAATATGTATTTTGCTGTGGAATTGGTGACTACGATCCTTTGACCAAATACAATCAACGTAATCCACCTTTCAAGTCATCTTTACCAGCAATTCGTTCAGTTCACGAATGTCCAGTACTGAAAGTCAGAACACAATTTATTGAACATGGAGTTTCAGTTTCAAAAAAGAAGGGATATAAAATTAAAACAGGATCTTTGGCTGATCAATCACAATGGATAGAAAAAAACAAATCCACCTCTGCACCTGGAACTTTACTCAAATTCATAGAAGATGATATTGAATTGGCAATAAATAAACAAGCATATTTAAAGCAAAAGTCTTTCAAAGAAGAAGGAGAGAAAAATATTATTGTCGGCGCAAGGAAAGGTGAAGACAGTTTTAATTTCAGAACACAAGTTTTTGAATTTTTATTTAATTAAAATTTTGAACTAGAATCGTGTTTCAGCCAAAGCCGAACTAGTGAAAAAGAAAAAAACACCTCTTCCACGTTGGTATCAAGACTTTTCGAATGCACAGGTGTTTTTAAAAAGAGACACATATGAAAATTGTTATATATTCGTAAATATATTTATTTATTTCTTTAGCATTTAGTAATGAAATCTAATTGAATAGATGAGGCAACTGATGGTATTTAAAGAAGCCTTATGTGCTGACTATGAAGAAAAGGAAACATATAGGACACAAAAAACTCTTACGGCTATTGGCATAATTTCTAGTTTCTTCAAACTTGCTCCAAATCAAATAAAAACTATGCAACAGAAAAGTAACCTGAACCCTGTTGAATTTTTACGTGAAACTTACAAGATTATAACAGGAGTTGATTTTGAGACTGAAGGGCACAGTATAAATCTTTTATTTAATATTTATGTGGACACTTTTTTAAAAATATTTAACATTAATACCTTATGAGATTAAAACTTTTTCTGTGAGAGTTTAGAATAATATAATTAATACCTTATGTTTCAGAAAATGACTATAATTGCAATGAGAGATTAATATTATCTGCGATTGCCTTCCTGTCTCTACCTGAAACTATTATCGAATTAAATGATAGGCTTCCACCAATTAAAATTCCAAAATTTCCTCCAAAACGTAAAGATTTCATTAATACCATTTAAAGATTATTGAAATAATTTTCTGTAATATTTTCGGAGTACAAAAACAAAATATTATTATAGCTGAACCACCGCAAATTGTGTACCCTCGGAAAATGGACAATCCTTACAAAGAAAAGCTATTTGAACCACCAAACTTGCGATTGTATCAACTAGAATTATACACATGGCGCAGAAAAAAAGAAATGATTCCAAGACCCAAAGTAATTTTACCTCCAAAAGAGAAATCTTCTATATATGAGGATGCGTATCGTAAAATAGATACAGCAACTGAAGAAAAAAGTGATGAACAGAGCAAAGAAATACGTCTTCGTACTGACGAAAAACAGTCAGTTCGACCAAATAAAAAACAAGATAAAAAACTTGTTACACAAAATAACCAAAAAGTAGAATCAAATCAGCAAGTTACAGTCTACAATAACAATTCAAAAAATAATCATGAACAGTTTGATTTTACCTTATCTGGCTTAGGCGAAGGTGCTGAGCCAGTACAGTACAAAATATGCGGTATTAAAAATTGTATACTGTTTAATTTAATTACTATTAAAAATAAGCTAAGATACATTTCTAGTTATTAATTAAAATTGTTTCCTTGTTTTATTTCGAAAAATAAATTTTTACAGGTACTCTAGACCCTTCAGAGCGAAAACGCAAATCTTGGCTTGGTGAAAAAGACCTTCACTATGTAATATCCGGTATTCTTAATGAAGATGAACCACCACAAGGTCCTGTAACTTTTGAGTTGACTGGACTAGCAAAAGTAACACCAAGTAACAGCAACGAGGAATTTTTTGCAAAACTTAAACTTGGCAATGGACCAAAGAAAATTTACCCCCGAGGAAGAAAATATCTCTCGAAAAATTGGCAAGAATGGTTGAAAAATGTAGACGAAGAATTTATTAAAATTGAAAGTGAAGCTAATAAACTAATCGAGAGTGTCGAAGCCACAATGAGACTCGTAGTTCCTGGTCCTACTTGCGATAGTTGTTGTGCCTGCAGGCAAACTAGAAAAACTAATTTAAAAAAGCATGCGACCAAAACTCCACACATGGTGATAGAATCAATAGCAGAAGACAGCGATAAAAAAAGGTAGAAACTAAAAAAAATTGAAAATTATTTTGAAAGAAGTTATCTTCAATTTTTTAAAAACTAAATTTTAATTTTTCAGATATATAGTCGGTTCTTTATCAATGCATTCACCAGCACCTAGCTTAGCAGAATCGACAGTGAATCTCCTAGAAGTTGTCGGTTCTCATGACAAGATCACGAAAAATCTTCTCATAAATGGAATTATAAATGATAGTGGTGAAACTATTTACTACATTTCCGGTGTTACAAAAGACATAGAACACGTTCCTCAAGAAACAATCGAGAAGATCATACCAAAAACTATTAAAAATGTTCCCCCATGTGCTTGTGCTATCGAAAACATGTTTAACGAAGATTTGGATCAGGAATCAATAAGCGATGATAACATACCATTAACGAAAGACGGTTTATGTTTTGGGAAGAAATACAGACCAAAGAATGGTCCTGCTTATACTTGCAAGCAATATCCAGGAGACAAATCTTGCGGAAGAAACCCATTTAAGAAGGTGTTGGAGGAAAATAGAAGAAAGGCCAAAATGAGAAAAACTGATAAAGACGTCTGCCCATCTGAAGAACGAAACATGTTCAGTCTTCCAGCTTTTCAACCCTGTGGAGATGAAGATGGAATGGCCATTTGTGGAGGACCTTGGGGAGCTGTTAATATACCAGATGCAGAAGAATTGGCGAGAAGAAAAGAGGAAGAAAAAGAAATATTAAAGGTAGGAAAATATTTTTCATTAACTCCTAATCTAGTGAATTTGAAATTAACAAATTTTTACTGTATTATTTACAAAAATGGTTCAAGGCCCCTCCTTGTGGAGAAAAACCAGGACAATCCGTGTGCGAAGGACCTTGGGGTGCTAGAGTGCCAAAACCAAAACCTCCAAAAAAGGTAGATGAAGATGAAAACGAAGATGAGGAAGAAGAAGATGAGGAAGAAGAAGATGAGAAAGAAACTAAAATTCTAGAAGAGAAACCAATTGAGACTCAAATTGTTAAGAAGAAAGCTCTGAAGCGTGATAAACTTTGCCACATGAACCTCGATAATCTTAAAGACAAATCCGGATCTCCTGAAGACGACACTACAGATATAAAAATAGATTCTAATAAATGTGGTGATGAGGACGACTGGAATGCAAAAAGAACAGCTCCTTCTGCCAAACAAGATCAAAGTCTCTACGAAAAGGGTTTGAGTCTCACGGAAAGAGAACCCCAATCTCCTAAAACTATAAAAAAATATGAAAAAAGAGACAAAGGCGAAAAAAGCGATTTTGTCGACAAGGAATCAGTGAGGATTAAAAATAAAAAAGATTCTAATCAACCCATCAATTCTCATATTCGTCGTGCAATGTCTATTCCTGGGAAGAGTATAAGCAAAAAAGATCTTCAATCAAAAAGGTCAAACAGCAAAAATAAAATAATTAGACCCAAAAGCGATGAAGAGAAAAAAGAAAGTAAAAAAAATTATTTAAAAGTAAGTGAGATTAGAAACAAACGATCCGTGAATAGTGCGAAGAAACTTTCCTCTATAAAGACTAAAAGTAAGCAAAAAAACGAAACTATCAAAGACAATAATAAAAGGAAGACAGATATTTCAAAAGAAACAAATAATGAGTTCTCTAGGGGTAGAGTATCGAAAAGCAGTAAAAATAATAACCGTTTCATCAATAGCTCTAAGAAATTACCAGCATTGAAATCATCTAAAATAGCAAAGAAGGGGGAAGATTTTCCAGAAATAGTAAAATCTACGAGTATGAATACAAAATCGTTTTATAATTACAGCAAAGCCAAGTTAGAAAAACTTGCGAAGAAAAAGACCAGTACTGAAGTCCAATCAAAACAAGAGAAAGTAAAGCAATTGAAGGAGGAGATGAAAAATTTCAAGATGCTTCCGGAAATGGAAATTCAGCCTGCAGTTATTCCAGAAGAAAAACCTAAGCCATGCAAGCGAGATATAAAATGTAGAGAACCTAAATGCAGTGAAATGCAAAGTCTACCTGCTAAAGACGATCAAGTTTCAAGGCAAGAAGGACCTTTCGGTTGGAGAACAGAGTCAGAGCAAAAATTAGCTCCTGAAAAAACTTTGATCTACCTTACAGAACCAACTTATCCTATGAAAACGGTGCCAGTTAGACCTGGAGGTAAACCTTGCCATTGTCGCGAGAACAGAAACAAGAAGAAAATATTAAAATATAATATCGGTGGATTGTTAAACAAGGTTGAAGAAAAGAGGAGGAAAAATGTTCAAAATGTTACACAAGTAATAGAAGGACTGACTTACGTAACTCCTCCACCTAGTCCTCGCAGAAGTGATGAGTACATTCCTGAATACGAATTATATGAATCACCTTATGATATGTGCAACAAGCAGAAAAAAGATGATGCCTTGAAGCTCACAGAAAGATTTTTAGGTCTTCCAAGCCTTAAGCCGAATGAACCTGAAAACCATTCGTCATGTGGTTGCGGATACGATGAAATAACAAATGAAATTTATTCCAGTGAGAAAAAAAAACAATTAATGGAAAAAGAGGAAGCTGTTTCTAATGAATGGACTAATTCTTTAAAAGATGCTGGTTTAATAGACTTTTTTGCTAGATGTCGAGATGATGTTCCTTGTTGGCTCAAGTGTTCGCAGTTCTCAAAAACTGGTTGTTGTGATAACATTAGAAAATTGCAAGTAAAAAAGCCAGTTTGTGAATGTAAGTACGAAAGAAAAATTGTTAAAAGAAATGAAGAGAAGAAAAACTGGCTAGATCGTCAAGAGCGATTAAAATCTTATAAAAAGTCACCATTCACACATGTTGCTGGCATTTCAAGAACCATGGAGCCAGATAAAAGATTTATTATCTCTGGAGTGAAAAAAATTCCAAAGGAGGATGGAAATGATGAAGTACAATATTGTGTGAGTGGAATCGCAGAAAATAACAGGATGGGACCCGTCCAGTATCTTATTGATGGAGTCAACATGCAAACTCCCATTGTAACACCAAAGCCAAGTGAAAAAAGTATTCCCTGCGTTTGTGCTCACAAGCACTGGTCAGTAACACAATTTCCAGAAAATATGGCTTCTTCTAAAAAGGGAGAGGTTGAAAATTTGCAAGGGGTAAAAGAAAGTCAGGACAAAATTGGTCCTCGAAGGTGTAACGATGCTGCAAAATGCAGGGAATTAGAAAACATAAGAGTGGATTATGATTTCAAAGGAAAAGGCGAAGCAAATGCCGAAGAAAACAAAAAGGAAGAAATAAAAACAAAAGAAAAGAAAGTGGTAAAGACTAAGAGGCGAAGAAAAGATAATGAAAATGTAATTCCAGACTCTAGAACTGTTCGTTCAAGAGATTTAAGCAAGCAAACTATCATGCAAAATGATTTGAAAACATCTCAAGTGCAAAAACATGTGGATATTTCTGACTTTAGCCAAAATCAAACCAAACTCAAATTGAATCAAAGTGATTCGAAACAATTACATGCGAAACCAGATTCAGAAACTAAGAAAGTTAAGAAATATAAAGCTGATGACGAATTAGACTTGGTGCAAATAGTAACAGTACGTTAATCTATTTACACTATATATTTTTAATTAACATTTTTAGCTTTAAGCTAAAGAATTATAAGTATATAATAAATTATTCCGTTTTACAGAATGAACTAAATGAAATGGCTGCTGAAGGATTTATATTTGCCAAATTACCCAGGTGTTACAGAGTACCTCAAATACAATACTGGATAATGTATAGGAAAGGTGTATTATTTACAGATAAAGAAAAGGGTAAGTGAATATAAAGTTTGCAAAATCTACAAGATAATTAAATTGTAATCCTGTAACTTTTAAATTCCTAAATGTAACTTTGACATACGTGTATTCAAAGTTCTTCTCCTGCCTTGAAAATAGTTTATGCAGATAAAAATTGATTAGGTACAATGTTTTTAATTTTACAGAAAAAATGATAGAAAAAAGTATGCAAACATGGGCCGATTTAAAATCAACTAAAAATCGAGTTATCGAACCACCATCAATGAATTTAACAGAACAGCAGCTAGCAGCATTAAGTTTTGAAAAGGCATTTAAATTAAAACGCGAGGTACTTACTTAAACTTGACTTAAATCTTAAATTTAATAAACTCAATAAATAAGGAATCATAACCTTATCTAGTTTTCTACTTTTTTCAGATTGCTGCAAAAAAAGATGTTTTTTACAGTCAAATACGTCAGGATAGAGTCGAAAGATCTGCTGCTTTATGGAATACAATGGAATTTGGAAAATTTCCCAGTTTATCATTCAAAGAAGCTTATTTTACTTATTTACCTAGCAAGGAAGCGGATGGACATGTCTTGGAACCTTAATAGATATTATAACTTGTTTTTATATTTTACCAGTCTGGTTCAGTCAATTTTCATGTTTATCTCAGAATAATCAACTGTCGTGTGCAATAAATTTTACAAGAAAGACAATATAAATATAATAAATCAGCAAACGCTGCCAAAAACCTGAATGACACATGTTTATTGTTTACATTTGTAAATTTGAATCTGAATCCAGATGGCGCTAAAATTGCGGCAGATGGCAGCACCAGCGAATTGTCAAACATAACCTCAATCGTTGTATTTTTTCGAGTATTTCAGTTTTTTAATCAAAAAAACTGAAAGCCAAATTCTGAAAAATAGTTTTATTTTATCATGACCTTGTATATTTTTACTGTATTTTATATTTTACTATCTGCATGCATTATTTATCCACCAATCGAGTTTGTATCGGCTGGCATAACCATAAAAGACATTTTCGCAAGTTGGTTAGGCAGTGAAAATGAATTTTTTATACAATATCACATAAAACGAAGTATTGCAACGTTATTTGTTCACTCTATGCTCCCATTCGGTAAGTGACATGATTTTTTTCATTAAAAAAAATTCGAAGAAACCGGTTTCTTAAAAGTTAACCTGATGTTTTTTTTTTGCAAAAAGATGACAAAAATTCATTTTTTCAATACTATCTATTTTTACATCCTCACGTATTTTTTAAACTAATTTATATAATTTTAACGTGTTTTTTTCAGTACACTTGATTTTATAATTGTAACCTTGAATATTTTCAGGCTACTTGCTTGGCCTCGTACTTTTTGGGAATGTTGAAACAGCTCGAATATTTCTTGGTCAGGAAAATCCCTTATGGCCAGCACTGGCGATCTGTTCTTTAATTGGACCAATTTACTCACTGTATAAAGTTTTGTGCTGGTCTAGAAACAACTGGTCCACACATCCAATTGGTGAAAGTCTTGCAGTTTATTGTAATAATAATACAAGGTGGATGACTGTCGCTTCAGACATTAACATCGAATACAGAAGGTACCAAAACTTCACTCTGTAATGGTATAATTAATTAACTATATCATTTAAGCATAATTCTTATACACTTATTATGAATGATAAACTTGAATATTTAATGGAGAAAACGTATTTATTCTGCCAATTTTAGGATAGACAAAATAGTGATAGACACAAATAGTGTCACACGCATAGTAGCAACTGACAACTGGATTATTAAAATCTCGCCATACAAGTTGTATGTTGCACATCAAAGTGATACTGCTTTGATTGTTAATAAAAGTGATACTCATGTTATGTCGCCAACAAGTAGGGGCGAAGTACAATTCGTTAATATTGAGGTAAAGATTGCATACTTATTGTTAGTTTAGTTACAAGAAGTTAGCCAGTTAACTGTTAAAACAGTTAACTGTTTTAAATTATAATAGAAAAATGATTTTAACAGGTGAAACCAACAAGAAATGGTGCTCAATCTTTTAACATACGACTGAATGCTTTGGATTTTAAGGATTTGCAGGACAAAGTCTCACGACCTATTACTGTTTTAGAAAATGTTACGTTTCACAGAACAGTACTCGATAGGTTTATTGATACTTTCAAGGAAGAAGTAGCTAAAAATCCCTATTACGAAACAGCCCAGGTAATAACATTAAAATGAAATACTATTTACGTATATTAATTAATTTAATTTGGGCATTTTTCACAACAATTACATGTCTTTCAAAATTAAGTTCAGTTTACTTTAAATTCATTTGAAGGATTTCAAATACAAGCAATGAAAGTTACTAAAGTTTAAAATTGATCTTTAAAACATGATATCCCACTACAAAAAAAGATCAATTTTGTTTTATTGCATCTTATAATTTAATTCTGAATTTTTACGTAAAACAATTTGCCAAGAAACATTCTGTCGAATTGATTACACTCTATTTCATTTATAGGAATTGGAGCAATGCATTGGCTGTATGCAGACGACTTCGAACGTAAAGTTAAACAAATCATGTGAAAATATTAGCGAAGATGTTGGTCCTGATGCGTGTGTCGCTTGTTATTGTAGGCCAATGTGGTGCATAGAATGTATGGCAAAATGGTTAGTACACCTTGACAAAAACTACTATGTAAACTCAAAACCTTATTGATTGCTCATTTTTCTATTTTTGTTCCAGGTTCGCATCAAGGCAAAATGAAAACGCTACAGAAACGTGGCTATCTTCGAAATGCACTTGTCCAGTCTGTCGAGCGAAATTCTGCCTTCTCGATGTGTGTTTAGTTAGAGCTACAAATCAATAAAAAAAAGTCTGTTTCATAAATCCAAAGGACTGAAAATGCATTGAAATATCGTAGAAAGAATACAATTAAAATATTTTTGGATTACTGAAAATCAGAGACGAAAAACAAGGAATTTTGTGAGGTGATATTAATTTCTGGTTCGCTTCCTCTCCTTTATTAAATAGAAAAAGGAATTTTTCTCTTTATTCTTAAAGAGAAAAATTATGATAGAAGATGAATTTTTTCTCGAGGAAACCTTGTCCCAGATTGTTTATGTTGAATATTGTTTACTGTAAATAATGCGAAAAAAAGTAGAAATTATATTTATGTAGATACGTGTGTGAAAGTGTTTGATGTCATTTTATGAGAAGCATTTATTGTTGAGAGAATCGAATTTGAATTGAAATAAATAATCGACATTTTTATACTGTCAAATACATATTGTACTCAATAATTATTTTTTCCAGTTTCGACAAATTCCGTCATCGCGTCTCACTGAAATAAATGAAATTTGATTCAATAAAATGAATTATGAACTTATAGGTAAATATTTATAACATTAGATTTACAAAATAATTAGTTCCTTACTTGATTTTCTGAACATTTTCGCTCTGCTGCTGTAAACTGCTTTCAATTTCCCTACTGCAATCAATCGCAATGGGATTATGGGGTGAAAAAGTGTCCTTTTGAAGTTCTTTTCGTCGTTTATTCCTTTGTCGAAAGCGCCCCGAGTTTGAAATAGAAACTCGGCGTTTCTCATCGTTCACTTCAGTAGTTACTTGCACTTGACTTTTACTACCAAACAGTTCCGCAAAAAATTTTCTTGCAGCCATTTCACGAAGATTGTCCTAAAAGTAAAAATTGAAATTCTATTATTTCAACTTGGCATTGATTTTGAAGAATAAATTGGACTTCATAAGAATCAATGTTTTATTTAATAAATCGACTTAATCAAAATACATCCTGAATGCAATCAGTGACAACGATCGTAAGCACCTTCTAGATAAAATCTGACACACAAGACTGATTCATATATAGATATTATACATTGTTTCGAAGTGAATAAACAAAAACCCAAATTTTCAATGTTGAGACTGAAAAATAAAAATATGGCTTTGTTGATACCAACTTCAATTATCATTAATGAAACAACAGCGAAGTTCTTAGAACACAAGTATACAACTGAATATTACGATACCTTTACTTCAGGAACTAATTGTTTACAATTTCGCTTCGAAGAAGTCAAAAACGGTCTGCTTAGAATCATGAATGGTAAAAAACTAATCAACTGATAACACTCGAACGATCTTACATACGAATAATCAGCTGTTATCATTACGTGAGCTCCATCATTTAATGTACCTATCATAAAGTATGTATTTTATGATTGGCTAATACACAGCACCATTTGTACCGCAGAAAGGAGGAAAACCTGGATTTTTACAAAGCCATTGGTTTATTCATTTTTATGACTTTGTATATTCTCCAATAAAACAGCTATTTACATACATTATTCAACGTTTCAGATAAAGTTATATTTTTCAATTTATTACTGGTGGAAGAACACAAAATATATTGTGAAAGTTTGTCTCTATTTTTTGCATAAAAAATCTTGATTATGTTAAATTATTGACTGATGGCGACATCTATAGCTTGGAATAGTTTTTATAATTACGACTAAACCTTTTTTAAATGCAATAAAATTTAATTTCAGTATTTAAAACAAAATTATTAAAAGCATATCTTACAGAATTTGTAGCCTTCATTATTTAAGATCAACATTCTTTGGTCCATGTTTCTAGTTTCAATGCTAAAAGGTGGACATGTCTTTTTAAGAAAGACAGTCATATTATCCTGTAAAGCAAAATCAACATATAATAAAATGTCAAAAGCAATAATTATTCTGCTATTTTAATTATTGTGAATTGTGTTAAACGATACAAGTAGGAAGACAAGTGTTACCTTGAAGTTTTGAAAGGCACATTTCAACTTTCTAAAATGGGATTTCACCTATTGTGTATTTGCTTCCTTTTATACATTAATTTAAGGCGAATCTTTGACCATTAATTAAATAAAAATCTTGATTAACTTGGAAAAAGCTGTCGAGTTTTCACACAAGACCTTTCTCGTTAATGTAGGCGTTTACGGTCATCCAACTGGCCTTCCTAAGCTGCTGCGACGAAATTTCTTCTTTATTCTTCTTTTCATATTGATCTAAATAACGGAATAATAAAAATTAGACTGCTCATTGGGTTACTTAATGATCATTATTAATTTTCGAATAATTTTGATAGATATTTTGATTTATGTATTTAATATCGTTTTAATTTAAATTATAAGGAATTAATATCGTTTTTATATGTAAATGAAAACCGTAAAACTCAATAATATTTTTGGATCTGAAATAAACGAAGAAAATTAAGGGGAAATCTTCGAATTCATTCCATTCTTAATTATTTTATTCGTTCCTTCTCAAAAGCTAATTATTTCCACAGAGAAAAAGCTAGTTAAATTGATTCAAATACTAAATAGAAAATTAAAAATGTTAATGTTAATTAATAATTAATCTGTTAAAACGTTGATATAAAAGAGTTGTTGATAAATTTTCTACCAATTCTAACTATTAGTAATAAAACTTCCCATATTTAGTGTTTACATTATGTACTAGTCTTATTTTCTTGTTTGAAAACAAATCTTTAAATTAATCTGTGCTAAGGACCCATAACACAACAAAGAAGATTACACATCAAACTTATCAATATATTAATATACATAAATGTGTACAAGAAAAGACTTATTACGTAAAAAAAAAGATAGTAAAATTATGTAATAATTACTTTTCTATGATACTTTTTCAATTACAAAAAGAACACCTTCAATACCTTTAATAAACGTAATAAACGACTGGAGGAAATTGTCAGAATTTTCCTTTTAGGTTATGTTTTACAGTTTTTCAGTTTTCACGAAATAACCTATTAGTGCTTCGATAAAATCATCATTATTCGGTAATTTTGTAGTACTAACCTTTATCTAATTTATACATTGTTGGCTTATTGATGAAATATAAAAACGGGTACAGAAATTCACGCTCATTCACTACTTCGGCTACTTCGGCTATTTCGGATGCTTTGGATGGTAACGTACGTGCATACGTGTATGTACGTGCGATAGTGCAACTTTTGATCATGACAACTATAGTAACCATAGTAACGGCATCAATGGGAATCAATGACGCAAGGGAAGCAAGTCAAGCAAGTTTATCAATGGCGGCCATTTTTAATCAATGAATTGGAGTAGATAGTGGGGGAAGCAATGAACCAGTATAGCCAACTTAAAGCGTACTGCGCATTCATTTGCGCACAGCGATGTTTTCTACCCTGCAAGGTTCGAAATTCAAAATTTTCATATATGAACAAAGCCGTTTTTATAATTTTTATTTGTTTTTACTTAACCAAATCAACATTTGGTCAAGAGAATAAAAGCATAACATAAAAATTTAAAATAAATTCCAAAATCCTGCAACAAATTATAATTATGAAAGTGAAAGAATACAAATATGATGATAAATGCAACAATGAGTGTTATAACAATATTTGAAAACTGTAAAATCTTGAAAAAATATTTAAGGATATTTTTATACATAATGATGTCACAAATTACCGACCGATTTTTTATTTATATTCAGCAGGTTCATCAAGAGAGAAATGCAAATTTAATGCTGAAATTTGAGGAAATAATATGGAATATATCAAGGAATCGATGTCTGATGTGTTTCAATTTGTATTATTAAAAAAAATTATTTTTGAAAAATTTTTTTTCAAAATAAAAACTAAAACGCACCAGACATCGATGTCTAAATATATTCTTTATTATTTCTCAAAATTTCAGCATTATATTTGCATTTCTCTCTTAATAAACCCGCTGAATGTAAATAAGAAATCGGTCGATAATTCGTGACGTCATTATGTATCACATACCCTTAATATCTGAAAAAATAATTTTAATAAGAATTATTATAACTGAAAAGTATAAGAAATATAACTATAACTATTATAAGAATAGTATTTAACAATTTTAATTTCATTTTTATTGTATTTATTTTATTTTTTTTAATAATAATAATAATAATAATAATAATATTATAATAATATTATTATATTATATATAATAATATAATAATAATATAATAATAATAAAACAAATAATAATAATAACTGAAAATTATAAGAATAACTATAACTATAACTATTATAAAAATAGTATTTAATAATTTCAATTTCATTTTTATTTTTTTATTTTTTTTTAAATTTTATTATTATTATTTTTTTAATAAGAATTATTATAACTGAAAACTATAAGAATAACTATAACTATAACTATTATAAGAATAGTATTTATTATTTTAATTTAATTTTTATTGTATTTTTAACTAATTTATTAACAATATTAATATTTCATTATTACGAAACGTTTAAAAATATTCATTGTAATATTATAATAATTATTATATAATGCCTAATAAAATATCCTTTTATTTTTATTTTATTCAACATCAAAAATTGACTTTTTACCTTACCGAATTATTTTCTTAAAATCTAAAATGTTTTTCTTTTTAATTGATATTTATCAAACAAATCTAGTATTTTAGAAACACGAGAAAAGCGATGATTGTACCTGTCTCGAGCGATTCCATATTCACCATTGAATTATAAATTGCAGATGCATGCTACATTTCGCTTTTATTTTTAACCCTAGCTGCAGTACCTAATAAATTATAAATCAAGCTAGTCAGCAGCAAAATTCCTGCCCCATAATTATCTTAAATCCCTCGATTTTCTGCAATGTCTTCCTAGAATTTATAGCCAGGTTAAAGAATTTAATTTCACATATCACGGAATGATAGGTATAATGTAAAAATATTATTAATGGTATTAATATCACGGAGTGATAGGTATAATTTAAAAATTGTGTTAATTTCTTTTATAATTACATAATTTATCAACAATTTTGTACATTAGAAAAAAATTTTAATGAGAATATGTCAAACTAATTGCACAAATTTTTCTTTCCATAACTCTTATTTAATTTAGTATTTTATTAAAAATTTCCAATCAATTCCTATGACTAATAGTACATATATTAAACATATTGTTACTGATTTCACAATATGGAATCAGTTTTTCAAAAGAAACAAAATTTACAACTAATATGCACAGAGGGAAAAAGTAAGAAGAATTGCTTGGAATAAAATTTTATGAGAAAGAACAACTGCTTCTTATTTATCTATTATTCAACAACTTATGTATTGCAAAATATAAGGAGTATGTTATTTCCCTAGCATTCATACACTGTTGCATAGCATCTACTTTTCTTTTGTTCTCTTCGCATTAAAGGGTTTAATAAATAAAATAAAAGCTCGAGAAAGCTTCTTCCCTCTAAGAATTATACACATGAGTTTCTTAGCCTTCATGATAACCAGGTTTTCTTACACTTTTCATTAGTTTCAACACAAAGATTTAACTGTTTCTTACCTAACTTCAATTTCAATATCAATTTAAAGATCAAATATTATAACAGACATCTTAGAATACAAATTGAGCTTTTGAAAATTATTGAATTTTTTTAGTGTTTGGTATTTTGCAATGAAAAATGAAAATATTTGAAATAACACCTCAGGATTTATTAATTCTATCGAAAATCAGTACAGCTTTAAATTGCTGTCTGCCTCCTCCACCCAATGCTAGAAAAACGAAAGTCTTAATTTTTGATGTGCTTTGTGGACTAACTTTTATTTCAAGTATTTTATTATTAATTCCATTGCTATGCTCCGTTTATCAGGACCGAGATGATTCGGTTATTATGGTAAAATCAATTTATCTCTCTTGTGCAATGGCACATGCAGCAAATAAAATTGCTGTGTGCAGGTTTTATAGACAAGGATTACAGGTAAATTAAAATTTTTTCCAATGAAAATTAAAACTGATTTATTTTATCTGCCTTGAAAAAGGAATTTTAAAACAATATAAAAGATTTCGTAAATATTTAGATTTTTAGATTTAGTAAATGGGCATATCTCAGAAACCCTTCACTTTTCAGTGAAAAGGTTACCAACAAAATTTCTATAAGTACAACACTGGAAATTTTTCTATATTATCTATAAGTCCTACAAAATCATATTTTGCAGTTGGACAGACAATAACTATTTTCTTAAAATCATTATTAAAGAATAAAAAATTAATTTTGTGAAAGAGGCGGATCTGTCGGTATTTCATTTATATTTAAAAACATTTAAAGCTCGATTGACGAAAATTTGAAAATTAGAAAATAAACATAAAATTATGAAAGGAAATTACTTAATTGGGTAATTAATTACGAAAAATGTAAGGAGTGTGAAAATGCAAAATTAAAAATTAGTTAAAAATAGACGCTAAAAATTATCTTTGAAGTAACAAAAAATATGAGTTTCCTTGTGTGACGCCACTCGAGATATATAAATCAGCAATTTCATATTGAAGAAATTTTAATTTTTTAATTAAACCGTTACGGTCGACCGTAATGATTTTTAATTTTCTGCTACAAGTTAGAAATAAAGTATTTGTTCCTTGAGCACAACCACAGAAAGCTGAAGAACAACCGTGAGAAGGTATTTATAAACTTTTCCAAAACTTTTGATTATATTTCGAAGATTATCATGAGTGTTACGGTCGTCTTTAAATTTTGTACGCACACAATTTTTTTTTAAATTATGATTTCTCTCATAAGAAAATGAGCACAATGGTTTAGATTGGTCCTTACCCTCTATCATTACTTAAATTTTAAGTTTCAATAAGTTTTTATCGCGTACGAGCTGGCTAATTTGCAAAAAGTCTGCAAATATTAGCGTTACGGCCGAAATATCAAAATTGTATTGTATTGTATTTATTTATGAAGTCTCTAGTAAATTCGAGGTACATACTTTCGAAGCCTGTGACTTGGTTCGTATTGAACAAAATGCAGATTCTCATGAATAAACATGATTCTGCTTTAATTAACTTGAAATGGATATTTTGTTTTATAGCCTTATCTTATTTTGTCATAGAGTTTAAGCATAAAAAGCATATGAAAATGTGGATCGGGACAAGCTTTCATTAAAAATCGAACACTCAAACTTCAATTGCTTTTGATCTAAAGAATAAATCTATTTAAAACCATTTGTGCAGTATAGTTTATACTATAATATGAACCTCGAAAAAAAATTAATTTGATAATTATTAAAATTACTTAGATATCTTTGAGGGACATAATAGTGAAAGGTTCCTGCTGAGATATGCCCAAATATATAATTTGTTATTTTTTATTTTTCATTTTAATCTATGAAGGTCTATATTATATATTAGTAAATTAAAATATTTCTGATACACACAAAGTATATTTATTCGAAAAATTTGTTTTAGGTAGTGCTATGTGAAATAGTGCATTTTTTAGAATATGCCACTAAAAAAGAGAAAAAAGTATTGCAGCATTTTGTTAATAAATATGGAATTTTATACATATTTTTCATCCTCGCAAATTATTTGGGAGCAACAACGGTCATCATGGGTCCAATTTTTATGCCAACACCTTTTCCAACCGAAGCCAAGTATCCTTTTCCGGTTGATTGGAAACCACTGAAATATATTATTTATGTACATCAAAGTATATCAGGGTATCAAGTTTCTGCTGCCATGAGTCTTGATTGTTTAGTAGGATTTTTTTTATGGTTCGTTGCAGCAAAATTTGAAATTCTTTCTGAGAAATTTAGGAATGTAAAAAGTGAAACTGAGCTGATTTTGTGTATTCGTGAACACCAAGAATTATTAAGGTATTTGAAGTTTTCTAACAAGAGTTTTAAAATAATATTTGTTAAGTTTTTTTTTTATCAACCTTTATAAAAGATTTTAAAAATTCAAAGAAAAGAAGAGCAGATGTGAAAAAGGCATTTTATAATCGAAAAAAAATTATCAGAAATAAAAAATTATAAATTTATTACCTATTAAAAATATTTAATAATATTTTCTTATCACTCTTCCTTGTCTTCTGTGTTTGCTCTAGAACCTTCTTCTTTTTTTCATTTCCTATACTTTTCTTCTTATTTTCAAAACTTTTATTTAAGCATTTTATTCTTCCATTCTTTAAAAAATTTATAATACTCTTTCTCTTTGAACTTCTCTCTTTCTTTTCAAAATTTTCTTTCTTTATATTTTTTTTCAATAGCATAAAAATTATTCTTTATTCTAAGTACTTTAAACTCGCTCATATTCATAGCTTCCATAATTTTTAATTTTATTTATAATTAATATTATTCCGATTCTTTTAAATGTTGCAAATTTCAGTAGATACGCTAATGAAGTTATAAAAGTAGTACGTTTTCTCATTTTAACAACTTTGTCAACTGCAACAAGTGCCATGATTTTTTGTGGTATACAACTCTTCACTGTGAGTGACTAAATTTTTTCTATGTGTACACACACACACACACACATTATTTATATATATATATATATAAAGCATAAAAATTTACGGTAAAATAATACTTATTTTACAAAAAATGTATTTTTTATCAGGCGGAATCATTGGCAGTTAAAGTACAATCTACAGTTATTGTCTGCGCTGGATGTGGATTATTATTTGTTAGTGCTTGGCCAGCTGAAATTTTGATTCAAAAGGTAAATTTTTCTGCAATAACTAATAAAAATTTTTATGTTTATTCAAATATTTACTTATTTAATAATAATTTAATAATATAATAATAAAGTAAATTATAACTCCAGTTAAGACAGCTTTATTTTAAATACGTATATTAACTTTCTAGACAGAAAAAATCTCGATGGAAGTTTTTAATTCAGACTGGATTGGAAAATCACCAAAGGTTTTAAAGATATGGATATTTACACTTCAGAGAACACAGAGACCTATTATCTTAAAAATTGGTGGTATTCTTCCTAAGCTGTGTCTTTCGTATTATAGTCAGGTATTTAATTGTGAAAATGTAATTTTTGAAGATTGTAAATTTCAGATTCTTAATTTAAATGAAAATAATACTCTTTGCAAATTTTAAACACAATGCAGTTCACTTCACTTCATACATAAATGATATTCCAAAAAATATACAGCAAAGATTAAATAGTTGTATAAATAATTATTCAGTAACTTATTTGTAAGCATGCTAAATAAAAGATTGAAATGGATGATAATATTTCTGATAATATTAATGATAATAAATGAAAATAATGAAATAATGATAATATTTATATTATTGAAATAAACGATAATATTTCTATTTTTTATTATGTATAAATATGATTTCAAAATCCCATGTTAAATATGTGCATATAATAAAATGATCTTATATGTTATTTCAGTATCTTTCCGATGCGTTAAAATATCTAGCAGCTATCAGAGTGATTGTAAATAAAGGATAACAAAATACTTTCTTGGCAAAAAATAAAAAATTAAACAATCTGAAAATTAATTAATTGTGAACATTAGTTTTATTTTATCATTTGTGAAACAAATTTTACTATCCATAATGAAGAAAGGAGAAGAGGAAAATGATTGGATGGATAATAGGATTGTGAAAAAATAAGTACCCATAAGAAAGAAAATACCAAATTTAAATATCTATTATTTGTATGTAAATTTTAATAAATAAGGTAGATAGTCAACCATTGACTATTGAATCCAAATGTGCAATTAAATTTACAAAAAGAATTGTAATATAAGTGAAATCAGCCTACTCCTCTGGTTAATCTTTATTTAAATCTGGCCCCATTTTCAATCTACATATAATTTCTTCTTAACTATCAATGATTAAAAATTCTGATTTTTCCATTATTTCTAGCAATTTCAATTACAAAAATCATGCAATAAGTTTCATAAAAATCTCTTCAATGTAAAAATATTTAATCAAGATATTAACAGGTATAACATTGGATTAAAGTATGTAACGTTAAAAATAACGAAATATAATATCCATATTTTCAAATTATTTTCGCTCAAAAGTGAATTAAATTGTTTAAAAAAACAGTTTTAAATCAGTCTCTGCAAGCAACAAATGCTTGCAATAAAAAAAATAATTATTAAAGAAATTGTCAAAGAAAAATAAAAAAGTGTAACGGACTTTTAGGAACCGGAAATAAAAAGTCTATATCAAAGGCTGTTCGAAAAAAATTTAATCCAAAATTCCTATGTATCGGAGTGGGTACGTTTTTGACATGCCAAGTCTTTACACAGCCTTAGGTATGTACTTTTCATTTCCGGTTCCTAAAAGTCCGTTACACTTTTTTATTTTTAATTAAACAATTTTTTTAATAATTATTTTTTTATTGCAAGCATTTTTTGCTTGTAGAAACCGATTAAAAACTGTTTTTTATAACAATTTAATTCAATTTTGGGCGAAAATAACTCGAAAATATGGATATTATATTTCTTTATTTTTAAAGTCACATACTTCAATCCAATAGATGTAACAAGATATTAACAAGATATAAACAGAAAGTAAAACAAATTTTTTGGAAATCAAATTTAATAATTAAATAATTTATAAAGAAATTTTTCAAAGCTTTAATTTTCAAAGATCAGTTTTGAAAATGTATACATTAATAACAAATTTTATTCAAAAATAATCAACTTTTTAAAATATTTTCCTTAATTCTAGGAATAATAATTTTAAACTATCAAAAATAAGAAACACTGAACATTTTAAACTAAAAAATATGAGTTGTAATTTATGTATCTCAAATATTTGATCCTATGACACTGCTTTTCTTTTGTAGTTGATCTTAATAAATTTTCATCAAATTCAATTAATTTTTTGCTTTTTTCAAGTAGTTACAACGGAAAACTATGTATATTCCTCGTTATACAGAGTATAAGATACAAGTCAGAGTGAATACAATACATTTCAATAAACCGGAAGTAAATTGCGCAACAGAATGCAGCTGCCTCTCATTTAATTTATTTATCAGTTTATGAAGTGAGGGCGAAATGCAGTGCATTACTATGTTGCAATTACCTCAGGAAAACGTGAAACCCGTACATTGTATCATAAATATCTCAGAAATTAATAGACATGGACTATTATACCTCTTTACCTATCCCTTATAATTTTCTCATGAAATTGATTATCCAACAACAGCAGTTAAACGAAGTTCCACAAATTGTTTTGAAAATATTTCCTCAATTTGAAATTTTCAAAAATTAGAAAATCTAAAAGTTGTTTTTTCATTCAAAAAAAATTTCCAAAATAAATAAATAAATATACGTGTTAAAATGAAAGTGAAACTTACGTCTGAAAATCTTTTAACGATAACAAAAATAAGCACATGCATGACTGTTTGTTGGCCTCCATCGATATATGATAGAGAATTTAAGATCCTAATTTTAGACATTTTGTGTTTTCTTTCTTTTATATCTTCTATTCTTTTACTTATTCCATTATTAAGCTCGATTTATCAAGATTGGAATGATCCTCTCATAATGTCTAAGTCAGTTTGTCTCTCGTGTGCTGTCTCTCAAATTGGTATGAAAATTGCAGTTTGCAGAATTCATCGACGTCAGTTTCAGGTTTAATGTTGTTAAATACATATATTTTTTAACTATTATTTAATACTCCTTTGAATCGAAGAAGTTATTTTTATTTATGCAAAATGCAAATCAAACTCTCAGTTAATCTGTTACAAAGTACGTTATAAAAACTGTTATATAAAATTGAATTTAGAACATTTAGAAAGCCTATCAAAATGTTAAATTAAAATAAGTTTTATTGCAACAATTTTTTCTTTCGGTCAATTTTTTATATCTCAAAAAGTAAGATAATGTCTAATATACTTTTAGGACGTGCTTTTCGAAATGGTAACTTTTTTAAAAGAAGCTAATAGCCGACAAAGAAAAATGATGGATTTTTATTTGAACAAGTATTTGATTTTACATTTGGTGTTATCTATTGGTTGCCATTTAACAGCATTGGCTTTTATCTGTGGACCGTTTTTATTATCAACAACTCTTCCTACCGATGCTAAGTATCCTTTTTCTCTCAATTCAAGTGTCGTGAGAGGCATCATTTATATTCATCAGGCCATTGTGGCTTTTCAAGTTTCATCTGCAATGACAATTGATTGTTTGTGTGCCACTCTTCTTTGGTTTACAGCTACACGATTCAAATTATTGTCAGAGGATTTTCAAAATGTCAAAAATAGGGATGATATATATCAATGCATCAGGCAGCATCAGCATTTATTAAGGTAATAAAAATTCTTTAGAAATTTTAATAAAATAATCTTTTTTCCTTAAAGTGTTATTGAAATAAAATTTTGTTTCTATTGAAATGAAAATACAAATGATTATTATTATTATATATATAAATATGTATATATATACATATACATAACAATAATAATTATTTATATAATTATTATATAATAATTATTATAATAATTATAATTATTTATAGAGAAAACATTAAACAATTTTTTTAAATTTTCATACGAATTCAATGCCGTAAATATTGTCAGGAATCTATTTTAAACTTAAAAAGTAATTGTAAAAAAATCGTTTCAGATATGCGAGGCAATTAAGTTCAATAATTCGTTTTTTAATTTTTGCTACCATTTTCGCAGCTACTATTGGTACAGTTTTCGCAGGCGTTCATCTTTTTACTGTACGTTTATACAGAATCACAGATTCAATAGACAACACTTTTGTATTTTTATTTAAAAAAATAATCAATATTATATTAAATGAATTAGAAGCGAATTT